>JAXDDW010000116.1:222500-270000 GCA_034670385.1 Hoplostethus mediterraneus | reverse complement strand
CCCCCCCCCCCAAAAACCCTTTTTTTAAACCCTTTTTTTTTCCGGGAAAATTTTTTTGGGGTTTTTTTAAAAAGGGGAAAGGGGGGGGGGTTTAAAATTTTCCTTTTGGGGGGTTTTTTTCCCTTTCCCCCAAAACCCAAAAAAAAGTTTTTTGTTGGGTGATTTTTTTTAAAATTTGGGTTTTTGGGGTTTTGGGGGAAAAAAATTAAACCCCCCCCCAAAACCCCCCCTTTTTCCCCAAAAAAATTTTTGGGGGGTGGGGGGGGGGGAAAAAAAAAAAAAGGGTTTTTTTAAAAAAATGGGGGAAAAAAAAAAACCCCCAAAAAACCCCGGGGGGGGGGGGGGTTTTTTTGGGGGAAAAAGGGGTTTTTAAAAAAAACCCCCCCTTTTCCTCCCCCCCCCCCAAAATTTTTAAAAAAAAAACCCTTAAGGGAAAAGGGGGGGGGGGGGGGAAAAAAAAAAATTTGGGGGAAAAACCCCCCCAAGGAAAAAAAAAATTTTTTCCCCCCCAAAAATTTTCCCCCCTTTCCCCCCCTTTTAAATTTGGTAAAATTTTTTAAAACCCCCCCCCCCCAAAAAAACCCCCCCCCTTTTAAAACCCAAAAAAAACCCCCCCCCAAAAAACTTTTTTTCCCCAAAAAAAAAAATTTTTTAAATTTTTTTAAAACGTTTTTTTAAAAAAAGGGCCCCCCAAAAAAAAAACCCCCCCCAAAAAACCCCCCGGGGGGCCCCCCCCCCTTTTCCCCCCCCTTTTTTCCCCCCCCCAAAAAAAACCCCCAAAAAAAGGGGGGGCCCCCAAAAAAAAAAAAAAGGGGGGGGGAAAAAAAACCCCCCCCCGGGGGGGGGGGAAAAAAACCCCGGGGGGCCCCCCGGGGGGGAAAAAAAAAAACCCCCGGGGGGGGGAAGGGGGAAAAAAAAATTTTTGGGGGGAAAAGGGGGCCCCCCCCCCGGAGGGGGGCCCCCCCCCCCCCCCTTTTTTTTCCCCCCAAAAAACCCCCCCCCAAAAAAAAAACCCCCAAAAAAAAAAACCCCCCCCCAAAAAAGGCCCCCCCCGGAAGGGGGGGGGGAAAAAAATTTTTTTTTTTTGGGGGCCCCCTTTTTTTTTTAAAACCCCCTTTTTTTTAAAAGGGCCCCCTTTTTTCCCCCTTTTTTTTCCCCCCCCAAAACCCTTTTTTTTTGGGGGGGGAAAATTTTTCCCCCGGGGGGGGGGTGGGGGGGTTTTTTTTAAAAAAAATTTTTTGGGGGGGGGCCCAAAGGTTTTTCCTTAAAAACCCAAAAACCCTTTTTTGGGGCCCCAAAAAAACCCCCCCCCCCCCCTTTTTTCCCCCCCCCCCCCTTTTTTTTTTTTTCCCCCCCCCCCCCCCAAAAAACCCCAAAACCCCCCCCCCCCCCCCCCCCCCCCCAAAAACCCCCCCTTTTCCCTAAAAAACCCCCCCAAAAAAAACCCAAACCCAAAATTTAAAAAAAAAAAAGGTTTTTAACAAAAATTTTTAACCCCCCCTTTAAAAAAAACCAAAAAAAAAAAAAAAAAAAAGGGGGGAAAAAGGGAAAAAAAAAAAAAAAAATTTTTAATTTTTCCCCGTTTTTAAAAAAAGGGGGGAAAAAAAAAACCCCCCCCCCCCCCCCCCCCCCAAAAAAAGGGGGGGGGGGGGGGGTTTTGGGGGGGGGGGGGGTTTTGGGGGTGGGGGGGGTTTGGGGTGGGGGGTTTTGGGGTTTTGGTTTTGGGGGTTTTGTTTTGGGGTGGGGGGGGGGGGGGTTTTTTTTTTTTTTGGGGGGGGTTTTTTGGGGTGGGGGGGGGTTTTAGGTTTGGTTTTTGGTTTGGGGTGGGGGGGAAATTGGGGGGTGGGTGGGGGTTTTGGGGGGGGGGGTTTTTTTTAAAGGGGGGGGGGGGGGTTTTTAAACCCGGGGGGCCTTTTTCCCCCCTTTTGGGGGGGGTTTTTTTTTTTCTTTTTTTTTTGGGGGGGAATTTTTTTTTTTTTTTCCCCCCCCCCCCCCCGGGGGGGGGGTTTTGGGGGGGAAAAAAAAGGGGGGTGGGTTTTTTTTAAATTTTTTTTTTTTTTTTTTTTTTTTTTAAAATTTTTTTTTTGGGGGGGGTTTTTTTGGTTTTTTTTTTTTTTTTTTTGGGGAAATTTTTTTTTTTAATTTTTTTTTGGGGGGGGGGGGGTTTTTTTTGGGGGGGGGGGTTTTTTTTTTTTGGGGGGGGAGGGGGGGGAGGGGGTTTTAAAGGGGGGGGGGGGGGGGGTTTTGGGGGGGGGGGGGGGGGGGGGTTTGGGGGGGGGTTTTGGTGGTGTTGGGGGGGGTTGGGGGGGGGGGGTGGGGGGGGGTTTGGGGGGGGGGGGGGGGGGGGTGGGGGGGGGGGGGGGGGGGGGGGGGGGGGGGGGGGGGTTTTTTTGGTGGGGGGGGGGGGGGGATGGGGGTGGGGGGGGGGGGTTTGGGGGGGGGGGGGGGGGGGGGGGTGGGGGGGGGGGGGGGTTTTGGGGTGGGGGGGGGGGGGGGGTGGTGGGGGGGGGGGTTTTGGGGGGGGTGGTGGGGGGGGGGGTGGTGGTGGTGGGGGGAATTTTGGGGGGGGGGAAAAAAAATTTTTAAAAAAAACCCCCCCGGGGTTTAAAAAAAAAAAAAAAACCCCGGGTTTTTAAAAAAAAAATTTTTTTGGGGGAAAAACCCCCCCCCAAAAAAAAAAAAAAAAAAATTGGGAAAAAAAAATTTTTTTTTTAAATTTTTTTAAAAAATTTTTTTTTTGGAAAAATTTAAAAATTTTAAAAAATCCACATGCACTGTTCTCTGTGATAGCTTCCTCTGACAATGTGTTTGAGCAACGATTCAGAAAGTCTTAAAGCCACGGTGCTGCTACATTAAGTCAGTTGAATAGAGTTATAAATACAGACAGACTTTCAGGTTCATATTTCTCCATCTACGTTGCTGAAAGCTGCTGTGATCTTCCTGCTTCTGAGACTCTTCCTGTATTTCTGGCTGCTTGTCCGTCTGTCTGCTAATCCATCCATCCTGACACCAACCCCACCAATTGTTTTTCCTGTCTCCACTCATTCATTCATTTGCAGAACTAACCCCATCAAGTAATCGAGGGTCATCCATTCATCCAAAAATCAAATTCCTTCATTTATTCATCCACTAGGTCATCAATTTATTCATCTACCCTTCATGTCATCCATTCTCACTCCACTCATGTCACATTTATTCATCATCCCTCCTCCATCCATAGGTCCTGCATACATTCATGATTATTTAATTCACTTGTCCCAGTTATCCATCAATCCATTATCCACCCACTAAGCCACCCTTCACCCCCCCCCCCCCCACCCCAGGCGCGCGCACACACACACACACACACACACACACACACACACACACACACACACACACACACACGCACACACGCACACACACACACACACACACACATACTTCATCTAGCTGCTAACCAACTGACTTACTATTAGCTCTTTTGTCTCAGCTCCACCTGTGTTGTCTGAGGGCGGGGCTGAGTTCCTGTGGTATTTCAGGTGGGTAGTTTACAGGTGTGGCTTCCAAACCTCTGCGGGTATCCAGGGACGTGCCAGGGTAATTCAATGAGAACGCCATTATATCAACACACGCCTACTACAATCACAATTTACCTTCCACTCTCCAGTGAATTAACCCTGGTACTAACCTGTGGGAAAGAACTGGAAATAGATGCCTACACTGTTAGTGCTTAATGAAAACCACTGAAATACATGATGTGCTTTCAAAACAAGTAATAACAGCATTATTATGTAGTCAAAAACACCATGACAGTGAATAGTGGAAACAGCAATCAGGTAAACCCTCTGTTCTCTCCTCTCCAAGTTTGATGTCAGCAAATAACAGTAACGTTAAGTTGATGTGCTAGCTTGCGGAGCATCTCTCTCTAGTCATTCTGTCTTGCTAACCTAGCTTGCTGTGCATCTCTCTCTAGTCATTCTGTCTTGCTAACCTAGCTTGCGGAGCATCTCTCTCTAGTCATTCTGTCTTGCTAACCTAGCTTGCTGTGCATCTCTCTCTAGTCAGTCTGTCTTGCTAACCTAGCTTGCAGTGCATCTCTCTCTAGTCATTCTGTCTTGCTAACCTACCTTGCAGTGCATCTCTCTCTAGTCAGTCTGTCTTGCTAACCTAGCTTGCTGTGCATCTCTCTCTAGTCATTCTGTCTTGCTAACCTAGCTTGCTGTGCATCTCTCTCTAGTCAGTCTGTCTTGCTAACCTAGCTTGCAGTGCATCTCTCTCTAGTCATTCTGTCTTGCTAACCTAGCTTGCTGTGCATCTCTCTCTAGTCAGTCTGTCTTGCTAACCTAGCTTGCAGTGCATCTCTCTCTAGTCATTCTGTCTTGCTAACCTACCTTGCAGTGCATCTCTCTCTAGTCAGTCTGTCTTGCTAACCTAGCTTGCTGTGCATCTCTCTCTAGTCATTCTGTCTTGCTAACCTAGCTTGCGGAGCATCTCTCTCTAGTCATTCTGTCTTGGTAACCTAGCTTGCGGTGCATCTCTCTCTAGTCAGTCTGTCTTGCTAACCTAGCTTGCGGAGCATCTCTCTCTAGTCATTCTGTCTTGCTAACCTAGCTTGCTGTGCATCTCTCTCTAGTCAGTCTGTCTTGCTAACCTAGCTTGCGGTGCATCTCTCTCTAGTCAGTCTGTCTTGCTAACCTAGCTTGCGGAGCATCTCTCTCTAGTCATTCTGTCTTGCTAACCTAGCTTGCAGTGCATCTCTCTCTAGTCAGTCTGTCTTGCTAACCTAGCTTGCTGTGCATCTCTCTCTAGTCAGTCTGTCTTGCTAACCTAGCTTGCTGTGTATCTCTCTCTAGTCAGTCTGTCTTGCTAACCTAGCTTGCAGTGCATCTCTTGGTCTGTCTGTGTCTTGCTTGCTTGTCAGCCACTTCCAGGGCTGTTCTGTGGCTTTGTGCCTGACAAAAGTGAAATACAATTATTTATTATGTTTGATAAACGGCAACAGACAATGGTGTTTATAAACTGCAGCTCAGAAAAGATAACCGCATTGCGCGTAAACCTGCGTTCAAATGCTCGTGCACGAAATGAAACTCTGTGGGGACCAGTCAAGAATATATGGGCGTGATGGCAACAAGACAATGATGATCTAGTCTCTCAGACAGGTTTAGTTACAACTCTAGACTGACACAAGATGGAAAGCAATGGATTGACATTGACTATTAATTAAATATTGAATTTAAACTGCTGATTAGCTGGACATATTGGGCAATATGGATGCACATCTCTCAGTAAATAATAACCATCAAGTATTCAGCCAAGCCATAGTATAAATAGTATTTTATATTTGAAAATGTATAAAAGGAAATCTGGGGGAGCCAGTTTAATAAAATTAATAATAGTATTGTTATCTATAATTTACAGGTGCTATGCTTGTCAGTAGAGGAGATGCTGGATCATCGGCCAGCACCGATAGGCTTCTGTTTACATTGTATAAAGCTAATTGTATCATATTGTGAGGACTGGACTGATTACTATATATATAAAATATATATATTACATTTTCTACAATTTCTTATTATGTTAATGTTAATATTCACTTATCTTACGATACTATAGAAAATATTCTATTCAATAAATATTGTTTGTTTGTTTGTACCTCATTCTGTTCTGTAGAGGTCTACTTATTCTTAGACCGACTGATGGAGGGAGGATTGCAGTGGGAGTACTGGGGTGTCAGGTGTGACTGTGGCTATGTCAAATGGTTTACATGTAGGAGGCCCCCTTAGCAGAGTTTTGCTTAGGGCCCCAGGGAGGTCAGGACCGGCTCTGACTTGTTGTTACAAGTCTATTTTCCTACCAGACGCCTGCCACTCACCTGTAACTGAGATGGGTCTCGCGGGCCGTGGGAGTTTATTTACAGTGAAAAGCGTCCATTACAACGACGTGACTGACTCCTCCCTGCATACATGCAGAGCGCTTTGCAGAAGAAACACAGACAGTGATTGAGAAAGCTGCTGTCAGCCGGCCAAATCCAGCAGCGTGAAACAACAGACCCAACCACAGGCTGATGGCTGGGCGGAGGTGTGAACCAACAGCGGCGCCCATGAAAAGGATTTTGCTTTCAGTGCTAATGCCACTGAATTTCTGCACTCAAATATATCATAACATGTCATTACAGAGCACAACAGAGCATTGCATAGCAGAGCATGATTTGAATGTAACATAACATAACATGACATGACATGACATAACATGACATGACATAACATGACAACATAACAACATAATACCAACCACGTTGCCTGAATCAACAAAACGCAACATTAGTGAGAACATAATCTGAACCAATACATGAAACAACCCCAAAACGCAAAGGATTATGGGTGTAAGGAGACGGATGTTGGCGTTTATCAATCTAAAACAAACAGAAACAGAATCCAAATGAAATAGTTCCCAACTAAAAGCTCCAGAGGACGCAAGGGAGAAATGCACTCCTTGATTGGTTTGTTTTCATTTAGCTAGTGTGTGTGTGTGTGTGTGTGTGTGTGTGTGTGTGTGTGTCCCTTGACATTCCTGTCACCCTGCAAGCTTCTCGATGTCTGGAATATTTCTCCATAGCAGCCAAAGTGAATTCAAACGTCGACTGTATTAACACACTGAAATGAATGAAATCTGTTTGTTATTTATTCTGCACAGATGAAGACGAACAAATAACCAGGGTGGCTAATAGATGGTGAACTGGTCCAAACCAACACGTAACCACAGCAACCTGCAGTTCAACCATCCGATGCGCTGGTTGAACGTTGCAGTGGGAAAAACGACCAAAGCCCAAAAGTGACGTTTCATTCAACAGATGAACAAAATGCCTATTAACAAAATGATATTAATGATATCCTAGACACTGATAGGATGGCCTGCCCGACGTTGAAAACCCTTATGAATGCATATAGTCCCAATATGAAAGGTGAGGTTGGCGGCGGCGGCGACTTGCATCATTTTGTGACATCAGGACCTCAATATTTTTCAAAAGTTCACAAGTTTCCAAAGATGTTTTAATGCAACTTTCAACACGGCGTGGTATGAAGCATGAACCTTCAAAAAAATGCAAAAACTTCCAAGGTGAAATCGAAACGTCTGAAACTTCGTACGTCAACGTGTCAGTGTGATGTTGTTATGCTGCGTCTGCTCGGGATCAGACGACTTCAACGCGCAGAAATTCAACAAACATTTCTGCGTTTGTTTAGTCTGCTAAGGTGTGAAGCTGCTCAGCAAAAGCCAGCGTGACTGACGTCGCCTCCTTTTGCTGTTCAACCACTTCAGACCAGTTTCATGACACGATCAAATGGATAAAGATTAATAGGGACATAAAAAAACAAAAGAACTGCACCCTGAAATGTCCTCATGCAGAATATGGGTCCCATAAATGTGTGTGTGTGTGTGTGTGTGTGTCTCCATGTGCCTCAGAGGCTGAAGAGCAGAAGTTGCCTTGAACAGACAACGGTCCATTGAAACAGCGATGGCAAGAATGCCACACATCCAACCCAGAGTACACACACGCTGCTTTGAGTCAGCCTCACACACTCTCAACCGACTGGACACGCTCCTCACACACACACACACACACACACACACACACACACGCTTCGAATGAGTCAATGTACGTTCACACACACCCACCCTACACACACAAATACTCAATGAGTCAATGCACTCTCTCTCTCTCTCACACGCACGCACACACACACACGCACACACACGCACTCACACACACACACACACACACACACTAACTCTGGATTAATGAGTGGATTTAAGACACGTTGAGACTTTTTAAGGACCCTGATGTTCTTTCACCAAACTGCTAATACACCGTTTGCACACACTCATACTCTTAGCCAATACAATAACAAACAGGTCACACCCACACACACACACACACACACACACACTCTCAGTCTGTTGTTCACACACTCACAGGTCAAAGGTCAAACCAGTAACAGCAGAGCTGACCGATCCCTCATGTGTAGACTGAATGGTTTGGTTCTCTATTATACCAGTAATGGAAAACAACAACATAATAATAATAATAACAACAAGTACAAGTCTTGAAAAGTGATTGAATCCATTTTGAATTATGGCCTATCATAATGTTTCTCAATTTCTCAGTTTCTGAAAATCCAATATGGCCGACCTTGGGTGGTCCCAAAGTGTTGAGCACATCCGGCCGCATGTCTGTACCAAGTCTGGTGTCACTTGTACTTGTGTGGGAGGCATCATACCGATCGATCCTGACCCACATCTTGTCAATACTACACTACACTATACTACACTATACTACTACACTATACTACTACACTATACTACTACACTATTACCTACCATGTGGTCGTCTGTCTGTGTGAGGGGGAGGAAGTGAATGAGTCTGTCTGTGTGCAGGGGCGTGTCTGTCTGTTCCCAGGTCAGTGTTGGCGTCCTCGTGGCCTGACTTGATTGTAAAGCTCCTTACATCTCCTGTCTGGGTTTGGCTCTCCAGTTCAGTACTACTCAGAAAAATCATCCCCAAGAGCTCCCAAAGTCTTTTTCTTTTTCAACACTATCATGAGACATAAATGTATTTCATTTTCAGTTTATCCATCAGCTGACAAATGTCACCATTTGCCGACAGGCAGCAAAGACAGCTGACAGCTGGCAGAGAGGAAACAGGGAAGTGCTAAAGCAACAACCAAACCCAGAAGAGATCCAGTTCTCGTTCTTTTTAACACCTCTTGAGAAACAACCACAACAACCACATCTCCAAATGATCTGGTGTCATAACTCTGAATCTCCCTGGTCTCATATGGTCTCCATGCATGAGGTGGTCTATTATATGGCAGCAGCCATATAGTAGGAGCTTAAAAGCTCAAATTATGCACCCACCATTCTATAACAATCCTCAAATGAAGAAGTAATAGAATAGGAACTAGGCTACATACCAACTAGATGATTCAGCTTCTCTGTTTCCTAGCAGCTCTTAACCCAGCCCTCCGGCTCTGGGTGATGTGACACGTCGTTTTATGCACCTCTAATCAAAACTGTGCAAGAAAGGCACTTCAGATCATTTTCATTTTTCATTTTCTTTTTAACAAAATGTCATCACACACACATTTATTTAACATAAAAATAACCTGCGTCTTCATGCACTAGTTTAGCAGCTCTCTTCTGCAGCCTGTCGGTTCTCCAGAGAGCCTCGCAGACACAGAACACTTGATGTGATTTGGACAGGTTGTCTTGTGATAAAATGTTAAAATGTTCCAAAGCTCATGTCAATCGTAGACTAAAGCTCCTATATTAAAACTGTGAAACACTAAGATGATGAAAAACAACTGCAGTATAACATGGAAACACCATAAAAGTAAAAGCGACATCACAGGCTGGGTAGTAGCAGCTCTCTGAAATGTTAACAAGCGTTTTAAGGAGTGATTGACAGCTATAATTCTAATGCTATAACTGTCTGATATATCGTGATCCTATAGCATCATATTTGGGGGTTTTGACACATTTATCACCCTTACAGTAGCAGCACCTTAAAGCTCTTAAAGCATCGAACCCCTAGCCCAGCCTGGCCCTACCTATTGATCCCCATGGGACCAGTGCACCTCTGTGCTGGTGCTGTAGGTGTCTACACAGTGAAAGTCATAATAAGATGCTTTAGTGAGTTTGATGAGCGTAGCCCTAGTTTGACGTCTCAGGGCAACACGACTGGCGGTTCAAATATTCTCACTGCAGGAGGACAGTTGGTTGTACTCACACGTTTTACCCGAAAGAGTAATGGAGGTTTTCAAAAGTACATCAACCACACCATCCCTCCAAAAACCCATTCCTGTAAGGCAAACACAGTATTTGTACTACGTTGTACATGCAGGTGGAGCTACTGCTGCACATTGGCTCCATCACCGAGAGGAACTCAAGTTTGAACATCAGACGTGAGATAACCGAGGAACCCTCCTGAGTTTTGTGTTCATCTTGTAACGTTCAAGACACGACCGCCTGCAGCAGCGAAGCAGGAGAGATTCAGGGTCGACGCTGCAACGGCTTCCTCTGTGCGATCGTCCTCCGGGCGCCGGTGATCGTTCAGACGGGCCATCCCGGTGGTTCAGTGGTTTACGGTGCGTACCATGTAACCGCGGTGTCCTCGGCTTGAACCCGCCCAGCGACTGATCTCACGTCCCTCCAGAGAATAACTGAAACTGGAAAGACTTGCGGCTTTTATCTTTCCTACGATGCCTGAAGCTCATCAGTTAACCAATGTAAACATCAACTTTGTCCCATATATCCCTGTAGTCTCTCTCTCTCTCTCTCTCTATCAGTACATTTCTATTTTTCAGCTTGCCTGTCTACGTCTGTCTGTCTTCATGTATGCTTTTTTCTGTATGTATGACTGTGCCCTTTAGCTTTCTTTGCCTGTGTGTGTGTGTGTGTGTGTGCACGCGCGAGTGTGTTTCCACTCCAATCAATATTCCATGTAGGTTCAAGAGCAGCAGCTCCACAACACGACTCACATTCCTCGCCTCTGACAGCCGCCGCCAAGCAAACAGTGGATGTGGATCAGTGTGTTTCCCTCAGCTGTGCAGCCCATAATAATACCTGGGAGGTTTCTGCACGGGGATGTTGGGTGTGGCGGTGACACAACGGCAGCACCCATAATCCCCCAGCCAAGGCCGTCCTCAGCGGTGTGTTTTCTAGCATGCATACCTGAGATTAAAAAACAGAGGGGAGGAAGAAACATGGCTGACTAGCTTCCTGTTTCCCACCTGAGTTGGCATAGCAACTTCTAAAGTGGTGGTTTGCAGCATTTTCAGCTTATGGCCTCAAAAACATAAACACAGAACGGTGAACTTTCAGGATGTTTTCCTTGATTCATTATTGGAAGAATCCTAGAGGCTGAAAATATCCATTATTCACAGGAAAAACACAATTAACACCAGCATGAGAAATATAATAAATAATGTAGTTATGAGAAATACACGGAGGCACCCTACAATTATTTGATATAAATTTGGTCTTAGATGTTTATTTTTTAGTTTTCTGCATCGTTTTTTTTTTTCTGGTCTTTTTTTTATATTTAGAAACGATTCAGAAAAGCTTTTTCTCTTTACAGAAATAAATGTTTTGCACAGTGGATATTTCTCAGGTTCCATAAATCATCTGCCCCCTGTGGTTGGTACCCCCCCCCCCCCGGTTGAGATCTGCTCCACTAAAACACAGCAGGCGTGATGGGAATCATCATCACAGCTGGAACACATCCATGACCATTCAGACAGCAGACTGAAGATAATTCAGACCACACCGCCGCCAGCGAGGTTTCACGTCTCTGCACCTGCGAGGTTGAATCCATTTTCTGTTTTTCTGTTTGCTTTTGGCTCATTTGTTCCACCTTTCTCCTGGTGTCTCCTTCTTCCCTCCCTCCTTCCTCCCTTACCCCATCCTTCCTGTTTTTTTTGTTTTTTTACAATGCTACTGATGCAGTACTGTTGTCACCCTCAGGGGTCGAGGTGTGTATACGACATTATGTCATCACACTGCGGTGTAGCGGGATGCTTGGTCACGGTATAAATAGCTGACCCCGTCCCCAACGCAGCTCTTGACCCCGTTGTGTCCCACGTTACACCTGATAGAGAAGAAGGGATCTGTCTTCATGACATCGGTGCAAAGACATACACTATATGGCCAAAAGTCAGTGGACCCCCTACTAGTTATTGAGTTCAGGTGTTCCTCAGGGTTTGGGCTTGGCCCCTTAGTTCCAGTGAAGGTAATCTTAATGCTACAGGATACCAAGACATTTTAGCCGATCGGGATCTTCCAACTTTGTGGCATCAGTTTGGGGAAGACCCTTTGCTGCTCCAGCATGACTGACCCCTGTACACAAAGCCAGGTCCATAAAGACATGTTAGACCAGTTTGGTGTGGAGGAACTGGACTGGCCTGCACAGAGCCCTGACCTCAACCCCACTGAACCTTTGGGAGGAAGTAGAACGCCGATGGCGAGCCAGGCCTTCTCTCCAACATCACTGCCTCACCTCACTAACTCCCACAGACACTCCAACAGCTTGTGGATCCTTCCAGAAGAGTGGGGGGGTCCAACTCCATATTGATGCCCATGGTTTTAGAATGGGATGTCCAGCAAGATCATATAGATGTGATGGTCAGGTGTCCACTGACTATACTGTATCAACAACAATGTAGTGATGTATAATAGCAAACATGGCACAGGAACAACATGACCATATGCACAGGGAAAGATAAAGACAGATTATACATCAGGTTGCTAACAGCTAGCAACTGAAGTGTGAAGCTAATGTGTGTGTGTGTGTGTGTGTGTGTGTGTGTGTGTGTGTGTGTGTGTGTGTGTGTGTGTGTGTGTGTGTGTGGGTGTACGTAGCGCAGAAGCTGGATATACGGAGGAGCTAACAAGTGATGCTGGGAGGAGAGAGAGAGAGAGAAGGGGGAAAAGAGAGGAAAGAAAGGGAGAGGTAGAGAGAGACCAGAGAGAAAGAGAGAGAGTTGAGACAGAAATAGAGAGAGGGAGAAGGGAGATAAAATGGAAAAAAGAAAAATAGATGCAGGGAAAGAGGAAGAGGTAGAGAGAATGAAAGACGAGAGAGAGAGAGCATAGGAAGAAAGATGGTACAAAGAGAGAGAGAGAGAGAGCATAGGAAGAAAGATGGTATAAAGAGAGAGAGAGTCATGTGACAGAGCAGTCGGCCTCTCTCTCTCCTTCCACTCAGATACAAGAGGTCTTCTCAGCCAATCAGGATGCAGCATATCTCTATCACTCTGTCTATCTGTCTCGACCTCTCTCTCTCTCTCCATGTCTGTCTGTCTCTCTGTCTGTCTTTCTTTATCTCACTATATATTTCTAAATGTCTCTCTATCTGTTCTGTGTTTAGCCATGGATAACACACACACACACACACACACACACACACACACACAGGTTGAATACATTGCATGCTAAGCCTCTGCCTCAGAATACAGCAGTAATACAGATGGAGAGAGAGAGAGAGAGAGAGAGAGAAAGGGCGAAAGACATAGAAAGAGAGAGGAAAGAGAGAGAGGGCGAAAGACATAGAAAGAGAGAGGAGAGAGAGAGAGGGCGAGAGACATATGGAGAGAGAGGGATGAGCGACAGAAAGAGTGGACAGAGAGGGGGTGAGAGACAGGTATTGAGAGGAGAGAGAGAGGGTGAGAGACATAGGAAGAGAGGTGAGAGAGAAGGGGTGAGAGACATAGGAAGAGAGGTGAGAGAGAAGGGGTGAGAGACATAGGAAGAGAGGCGAGAGAGAAGGGGTGAGAGACATAGGAAGAGAGGTGAGAGAGAAGGGGTGAGAGACATAGGAAGACAGAGGAGAGAGGGGGTGGGAGACAGAAAGAGAGGGGGTAAGAGACATAGGAATAGAGATGGGAGAGAGAGAGAGATAGAATTACATGTATTTATCATGGATGGTCAGAGAGGCTGTGGTTGTGTGTGCATGCAAGTGTGTGTGTGTGTGTGTCCATGTTTACATGTTTTGTTTAGTGTGTGCATGTATGTGTTTCTTCACAGTGATGTATTAGTGTGTGCATGTACACGTGTGTGTGTGTGTGCACGTGACTGTGTGTGTGTTTACTTCCATATTGTCTCAGGGCTGATCGATGTACGCTACACACTATGGATTAACTAGATGGTGTTACATGAGCCGCCATTACGTAACTGGTGGATGGTAGTGTGTGTGTGTGTGTGTGTGTGTGTGTGTGTGGACAGATGTGACTCTGCAGATGAATCATTATGGTGAATGTGGAAGCGTTTCAACCAGCCAGCCAGTCAGTCGCTGTTTCCAGTGAACTTCAAATCAAGGACATGTGAATTAGGTGCACGTTCACAACCACCGATTACATTCGGGAGGTCGTGGAGAACAGATACCACGACCTCCCACGCCACGGCGATGAAGTCAGCGGAGCTCCTCCCACCACGGAGAGACTTTCCTGCTGGCCGCCATCAGACTAACGCCTCCCCTCCCCCTACAGCTCAACTCACCACTCGTCACCCATCACCCTCGACTTTATCCATCCCCTTTCAGTCATTCACTGCTTTTCATTACCTCTGTATTTGTGTACCATCCACTCATTCACGAGCTGCTCTTCTCAGTCTTATTACTTATATATATGTAAACACGCCATGTTTGCGAATCAGCATCAGCCGTACCAGTTTGTCGCCAAATGCTTTGGGAGGCAACATCAGGAAAAATCAACCCTCAGATACAGACACTGTTATATATCATCAATCTGTGATGTTCAACACATTTCAACAGCTATTTTGTAGTTCACGTTTTTTTATTGTCTCCACTTCCCCTCAACCTGCCTCGTCTACTTCAGTGATTCACCACATGTCCCCGAACACCTTTCAACAACCCCCAGAGGACGGGCTTGAACTTGTTGCGTTGGGAGAGATAGCAGCAGCGATAGTGAAGTCAGAGCAAGAAGGTTTTTGTAGTTGAGAAAAGTCTCTCTGATGGATTTCTCCTGTATGATTGTTGATCGTCGGTCTAGAAAGACGCCCTTGCTCTTTGATTCTGATTGGCTGACACCAAATCAATCTGCCCTCCCAGCCAGTAACCCACCCCCGACCTCCAAACATGCTCTCACATGCACACAAAATGGGACATTCAGATCACATATTCAACGGAAAACATGTGACATTTGCAACATAGACTGACTGGTCACAGAAATTGTGTTATATATCATGCAATAGTCTTGGAAATGTCATGGAATTTGATGAGCAAAAAGGTGTAGGAACCCTGATAGCTGCTCAGGCTAATCTACCGATCTAGTTGTATTTTGCACATCTGTTATTTATGCACTGTTTGCTATTTATCAACCTAGATGCACCTTGCACATCTGTGACTACGCCAGCGGCTGGCAACTACGTCACTGTTGTCTTTCTTCCCCTCAAATCACTAAACGGTAACGAGTTCTATTCTTTATCCCTTAATTTGGCTAAAACCCCTTGAACATTTAGATATCGATTTTAGAGAGATTGGTACCAACTGATAGCAAGAGCTCAACAACTTATAGCAAATATATATCTCTATTTATTTAAGATAAAGACAAATATAGACAAAACAAATAAATCAAATTATTGCAAATGCAATTATCCTTCAGTTAGTGCAATAACACAACCCTGGTGCTATTATTCTACACACACACACACACACACACACAGCCCCTTCACTCTTTCAGAGCAAAAACTTTAACACGGCAGCAGAGTCAGCGTCTTCCTGTCCACCAAGCGGGTACCTGGTCGCTAGGAGACCGTCTTCCTTCCCATGAAGCCAGAGGAACTCCCGGGCTTTCTCCAGGTCGCCCGGAGCGCTATCTGCTAAGACGGTCTCGACTCGGTGTCCAAACTCCGGGACTCGCAGTTTGAAACGACTAGAAGGCTAGCGAGCAAGCTATGTTTGCTACGTGCTAACACTGCTTCTTGTTCCAATTCTAGCACACATCTATCTATTAACAGGCAACGTACATGTGGTACTTACAGTTACGACTTACTGCACCTAATCACTACTTCATACCTTATTCCGTTCCTACTTTTTCATTTAATCTACGCTGGCCGCGGTATATCTCTCTCCTGCTGGTTTTTTGTTTTTTTCCGACCTCCCGCTCCCTGTCACTCCGCCAGCTCGCCCTCTCACCCCCAAGTCCCGCCCCCAGCCAATCATATTCAGGAAACAGGACAAACAACCAACTAGAGGCAACCAAACTGTAAACAAGCAAACAAGCAAGGTTAAATGGGGCTTGCAAGCAAAAATCACATGACTCACAAGTAGCTGATTTATTGGACAGGGTTTTGGTAACCTGTCATCCCACGAGGGGGGTGTTCCACAAAGCCAGTTTACCACCTTAAGCCTGGCTAAGGTGTTAAGCTCGCTTTGTGGAACACCCCCCAGGTAATAGATTTTGGTGGAGGGGTGTCAAAACAAATCTGAATCCAGTCTGTAACTTGATCTACCATGATGGACTTGTCTGCTCTCCTCTGGTGTTCATACCAGTTAAGATCACATGAAGAAACATCTGAACATGAGCATCAGTCCAGACTGCGGTTTGCCCTCACTTCAGTTTGTTATGCTAGGCTTTCCAAGCTTGAGGAGCTGCTGGGTATCAGATGGCAACATCCATCTACTTATACTCACAATGCCTTGCCTTTTGGGGTGGTTTCCTGGAGTTGGTTGCATTATGTTCACCCTACTAACAAACCACCACCCAGTTCTCTTGTTAGAGGACTGGGACATTTTCGAATATTGAAACTATCCGAACTAAAGGAGGAAACACTCCAGAGTTTCAATGAACTGCTCCAAAGTTGCTTGACGTGAACTCCACCTTTGCATATTGCTAAAATTGTAGATGGGCAATGTATATTGGGCAATTCTCTGTAGCGATAAGTCAACTTTTATGTATATGTCAGGATGGCTGAGCAGTCCAAGGCGCCAGACTCAAGGTTAATCTTTCATTCATAATGGGACTTCTGGTCTCCAATTGGAGGCGTGGGTTCAAATCCCACTCCTGACAAGTGTTTAATTAAAATATTTAGACAATTCATTTGGTACTTTCATGTTGGCACTGTCCAATTTCAAGAGTTTCAATGAACTGCTCCAAAGTTGCTTGATGTCAGGATGGCCGAGGGGTCCAAGGCGCCAGACTCAAGGTTAATCCTTCCTTCATAATGGGACTTCTGGTCTCCAATTGGAGGCGTGGGTTCAAATCCCACTCCTGACAAGTGTTTAATAAAAATATTTAGACTTTTCATAAATACTATGTATACTGCCCTTTGCACATTCCCGTGAGCATTGCCACTTTTCATTTCACTACATATATGTGAATGTGACAATTAACCTTCTTGAATCTTGAATCTTGCATCATTTGGTATTGGCACTGTCCAATTTCAAGAGTTTCAATGAACTGCTCCAAAGTTGCTTGATGTGAACTCCACCTTTGCATATTGCTAAAATTGTAGATGGGCAATGTATATTGAGCAATTCTCTGTAGCGATAAGTGAACTTTCGTGTGTCTGTCAGGATGGCCGAGCGGTCCAAAGCGCCAGACTCAAGGTTAATCCTTCCTTCATAATGGGACTTCTGGTCTCCAATTGGAGGCGTGGGTTCAAATCCCACTCCTGACAATTGTTTAATAAAAATATTTAGACAATTCATTTGGTACGTTCATGTTGGCACTGTCCAATTTCAAGAGTTTCAATGAACTGCTCCAAAGTTGCTTGATGTCAGGATGGCCGAGCTGTCCAAGGCACCAGACTCAAGGTTAATCCTTCCTTCATAATGGGACTTCTGGTCTCCAATTGGAGGCGTGGGTTCAAATCCCACTCCTGACAAGTGTTTAATAAAAATATTTAGACTTTTCATAAATACTATGTATACTGCCCTTTGCACATTCCCGTGAGCATTGCCACTTTTCATTTCACTACATATATGTGAATGTGACAATTAACCTTCTTGAATCTTGAATCTTGCATCATTTCGTACCTTCGTATTGGCACTGTCCAATTTCAAGAGTTTCAATGAACTGCTCCAAAGTTGCTTAACGTGAACTCCACCTTTGCATATTGCTAAAATTGTAGATGGGCAATGTATATTGGGCAATTCTCTGTAGCGATAAGTAAACTTTTGTGTGTCTGTCAGGATGGCCGAGCGGTCCAAGGCGCCAGACTCAAGGTTAATCCTTCCTTCATAATGGGACTTCTGGTCTCCAATTGGAGGCGTGGGTTCAAATCCCACTCCTGACAATTGTTTAATAAAAATATTTAGACAATTCATTTGATACGTTCATGTTGGCACTGTCCAATTTCAAGAGTTTCAATGAACTGCTCCAAAGTTGCTTGACGTCAGGATGGCCGAGCGGTCCAAGGCGCCAGACTCAAGGTTAATCCTTCCTTCATAATGGGACTTCTGGTCTCCAATTGGAGGCGTGGTTTCAAATCCCACTCCTGACTATTGTTTAATAAAAATATTTAGACAATTCATTTGTTACGTTCATGTTGGCACTGTCCAATTTCAAGAGTTTCAATGAACTGCTCCAAAGTTGCTTGATGTCAGGATGGCCAAGCTGTCCAAGGCGCCAGACTCAAGGTTAATCCTTCCTTCATAATGGGACTTCTGGTCTCCAATTGGAGGCGTGGGTTCAAATCCCACTCCTGACAAGTGTTTAATAAAAATATTTAGACTTTTCATAAATACTATGTATACTGCCCTTTGCACATTCCCGTGAGCATTGCCACTTTTCATTTCACTACATATATGTGAATGTGACAATTAACCTTCTTGAATCTTGAATCTTGCATCATTTGGTACCTTCATATTGGCACTGTCCAATTTCAAGAGTTTCAATGAACTGCTCCAAAGTTGCTTGATGTGAACTCCACCTTTGCATATTGCTAAAATTGTAGATGGGCAATGTATATTGAGCAATTCTCTGTAGCGATAAGTGAACTTTCATGTGTCTGTCAGGATGGCCGAGCGGTCCAAGGCGCAAGACTCAAGGTTAATCCTTCCTTCATAATGGGACTTCTGGTCTCCAATTGGAGGCGTGGATTCAAATCCCACTCCTGACAATTGTTTAATAAAAATATTTAGACAATTCATTTGGTACGTTCATGTTGGCACTGTCCAATTTCAAGAGTTTCAATGAACTGCTCCAAAGTTGCTTGACGTGAACTCCACCTTTGCATATTGATAAAATTGTAGATGGGCAATGTATATTGAGCAATTCTCTGTAGCGATAAGTGAACTTTTGTGTGTCTGTCAGGATGGCCGAGCGGTCCAAGGCGCCAGACTCAAGGTTAATCCTTCCTTCATAATGGGACTTCTGGTCTCCAATTGGAGGCGTGGGTTCAAATCCCACTCCTGACAAGTGTTTAATAAAAATATTTAGACAATTCATTTGTTACCTTCATGTTGGCACTGTCCAATTTCAAGAGTTTCAATGAACTGCTCCAAAGTTGCTTGATGTCAGGATGGCCGAGCGGTCCAAGGCGCCAGACTCAAGGTTAATCCTTCCTTCATAATGGGACTTCTGGTCTCCAATTGGAGGCGTCGGTTTCAAATCCCACTCCTGACAAATGCTTACTAAAAATATTTAGACAATTCATTTGGTACGTTCATGTTGGCACTGTCCAATTTCAAGAGTTTCAATGAACTGCTCCAAAGTTGCTTGATGTCAGGATGGCCGAGCTGTCCAAGGCGCCAGACTCAAGGTTAATCCTTCCTTCATAATGGGACTTCTGGTCTCCAATTGGAGGCGTGGGTTCAAATCCCACTCCTGACAAGTGTTTAATAAAAATATTTAGACTTTTCATAAATACTATGTATACTGCCCTTTGCACATTCCCGTGAGCATTGCCACTTTTCATTTCACTACATATATGTGAATGTGACAATTAACCTTCTTGAATCTTGAATCTTGCATCATTTGGTACCTTCATATTGGCACTGTCCAATTTCAAGAGTTTCAATGAACTGCTCCAAAGTTGATTGACGTGAACTCCACCTTTGCATATTGCTAAAATTGTAGATGGGCAATGTATATTGGGCAATTCTCTGTAGCGATAAGTAAACTTTTGTGTGTCTGTCAGGATGGCCGAGCGGTCCAAGGCGCCAGACTCAAGGTTAATCCTTCCTTCATAATGGGACTTCTGGTCTCCAATTGGAGGCGTGGGTTCAAATCCCACTCCTGACAATTGTTTAATAAAAATATTTAGACAATTCATTTGGTACGTTCATGTTGGCACTGTCCAATTTCAAGAGTTTCAATGAACTGCTCCAAAGTTGCTTGACGTGAACTCCACCTTTGCATATTGCTAAAATTGTAGATGGGCAATGTATATTGAGCAATTCTCTGTAGCGATAAGTGAACTTTTGTGTGTCTGTCAGGATGGCCGAGCGGTCCAAGGCGCCAGACTCAAGGTTAATCCTTCCTTCATAATGGGACTTCTGGTCTCCAATTGGAGGCATGGGTTCAAATCCCACTCCTGACAAGTGTTTAATAAAAATATTTAGACAATTCATTTGGTACTTTCATGTTGGCACTGTCCAATTTCAAGAGTTTCAATGAACTGCTCCAAAGTTGCTTGATGTCAGGATGGCCGAGCGGTCCAAGGCGCCAGACTCAAGGTTAATCCTTCCTTCATAATGGGACTTCTGGTCTCCAATTGGAGGCGTGGTTTCAAATCCCACTCCTGACTATTGTTTAATAAAAATATTTAGACAATTCATTTGTTACGTTCATGTTGGCACTGTCCAATTTCAAGAGTTTCAATGAACTGCTCCAAAGTTGCTTGATGTCAGGATGGCCGAGCTGTCCAAGGCGCCAGACTCAAGGTTAATCCTTCCTTCATAATGGGACTTCTGGTCTCCAATTGGAGGCGTGGGTTCAAATCCCACTCCTGACAAGTGTTTAATTAAAATATTTAGACAATTCATTTGGTACTTTCATGTTGGCACTGTCCAATTTCAAGAGTTTCAATGAACTGCTCCAAAGTTGCTTGATGTCAGGATGGCCGAGGGGTCCAAGGCGCCAGACTCAAGGTTAATCCTTCCTTCATAATGGGACTTCTGGTCTCCAATTGGAGGCGTGGGTTCAAATCCCACTCCTGACAAGTGTTTAATAAAAATATTTAGACTTTTCATAAATACTATGTATACTGCCCTTTGCACATTCCCGTGAGCATTGCCACTTTTCATTTCACTACATATATGT
The DNA here is from genome assembly GCA_034670385.1 of Hoplostethus mediterraneus. Lineage (NCBI taxonomy): Eukaryota > Metazoa > Chordata > Actinopteri > Trachichthyiformes > Trachichthyidae > Hoplostethus > Hoplostethus mediterraneus. Next base: position 249,241 of record JAXDDW010000116.1, on the reverse strand, counting down.
GAATGTGACAAATACCTTCTGAATACTTGAATCTTGCATCATTTGGTTGGCACTGTCCAATTTCAAGTTCAATGAACTCTCAAAGTTGCTTGATGTGACAATACCCTTTTGATATTGTAAAATTGTGATGGGCATGTATATTGAGCAATTCTCTGTAGAGATAAGTGAACTTTCCGTGGTCTGTCAGGATGGCCGAGCTGGTCCAAGGCGCCAGACTCAAGGTTAATCCTTCCTTCATAATGGGACTTCTGGTCTCCAATTGGAGGCGTGGGTTCAAATCCCACTCCTGACAATGTTTAATAATAAATATTTAGACAATTCATTTGGTACGTTCATGTTGGCACTGTCCAATTTCAAGAGTTTCAATGAACTGCTCCAAAGTTGCTTGATGTCGAGATGGCCAGCTGTCAAGGAACCAGATCAAGGTTAAGTCCTTCTCTTCATAATGGGACTTTGGTCTCCAATGGAGGAGGGTTCAAATCGCACTCCTGACAAGTGTTAATTATAAAAATATTTAGACAATTCATTTGGTACGTTCATGTTGTCATTGTCCAATTTCAAGAGTTTCAATGAACTGCTCCAAAGTTGCTTGACGTGAACTCCACCTTTGCATATTGCTAAAATTGTAGATGGGCAATGTATATTGAGCAATTCTCTGTAGCGATAAGTGAACTTTTGTGTGTCTGTCAGGATGGCCGAGCGGTCCAAGGCGCCAGACTCAAGGTTAATCCTTCCTTCATAATGGGACTTCTGGTCTCCAATTGGAGGCGTGGGTTAAAATCCCACTCCTGACAAGTGTTTAATAAAAATATTTAGACAATTCATTTGTTACCTTCATGTTGGCACTGTCCAATTTCAAGAGTTTCAATGAACTGCTCCAAAGTTGCTTGATGTCAGGATGGCCGAGAGGTCCAAGGCGCCAGACTCAAGGTTAATCCTTCCTTCATAATGGGACTTCTGGTCTCCAATTGGAGGCGTGGGTTCAAATCCCACTCCTGACAAGTGTTTAATAAAAATATTTAGACATTTCATAAATACTTTTCATAAATACTATGTATACTGCCCTTTGCACATTCCCGTGAGCATTGCCACTTTTCATTTCACTACATGTATGTGTATGTGACAATTAACCTTCTTGAATCTAGAATCTTGCATCATTTGGTACCTTCATGTTGGCACTGTCCAATTTCAAGAGTTTCAATGAACTCCTCCAAAGTTACTTGATGTCAGGATGGCCGAGCGGTCCAAGGCGCCAGACTCAAGGTTAATCCTTCCTTCATAATGGGACTTCTGGTCTCCAATTGGAGGCGTGGGTTCAAATCCCACTCCTGACAAGTGTTTAATAAAAATATTTAGACAATTCATTTGGTACGTTCATGTTGTCATTGTCCAATTTCAAGAGTTTCAATGAACTGCTCCAAAGTTGCTTGACGTGAACTCCACCTTTGCATATTGCTAAAATTGTAGATGGGCAATGTATATTGAGCAATTCTCTGTAGCGATAAGTGAACTTTTGTGTGTCTGTCAGGATGGCCGAGCGGTCCAAGGCGCCAGACTCAAGGTTAATCCTTCCTTCATAATGGGACTTCTGGTCTCCAATTGGAGGCGTGGGTTCAAATCCCACTCCTGACAAGTGTTTAATAAAAATATTTAGACAATTCATTTGTTACCTTCATGTTGGCACTGTCCAATTTCAAGAGTTTCAATGAACTGCTCCAAAGTTGCTTGATGTCAGGATGGCCGAGAGGTCCAAGGCGCCAGACTCAAGGTTAATCCTTCCTTCATAATGGGACTTCTGGTCTCCAATTGGAGGCGTGGGTTCAAATCCCACTCCTGACAAATGCTTACTAAAAATATTTAGACACTTCATTTGGTACGTTCATGTTGGCACTGTCCAATTTCAAGAGTTTCAATGAACTGCTCCAAAGTTGCTTGACGTGAACTCCACCTTTGCATATTGATAAAATTGTAGATGGGCAATGTATATTGAGCAATTCTCTGTAGCGATAAGGCAAGTTTCGTGTGTCTGTCAGGATGGCCGAGCGGTCCAAGGCGCCAGACTCAAGGTTAATCCTTCCTTCATAATGGGACTTCTGGTCTCCAATTGGAGGCGTGGGTTCAAATCCCACTCCTGACAAGTGTTTAATAAAAATATTTAGACAATTCATTTGGTACGTTCATGTTGTCATTGTCCAATTTCAAGAGTTTCAATGAACTGCTCCAAAGTTGCTTGACGTGAACTCCACCTTTGCATATTGCTAAAATTGTAGATGGGCAATGTATATTGAGCAATTCTCTGTAGCGATAAGTGAACTTTTGTGTGTCTGTCAGGATGGCCGAGCGGTCCAAGGCGCCAGACTCAAGGTTAATCCTTCCTTCATAATGGGACTTCTGGTCTCCAATTGGAGGCGTGGGTTCAAATCCCACTCCTGACAAGTGTTTAATAAAAATATTTAGACAATTCATTTGTTACCTTCATGTTGGCACTGTCCAATTTCAAGAGTTTCAATGAACTGCTCCAAAGTTGCTTGATGTCAGGATGGCCGAGAGGTCCAAGGCGCCAGACTCAAGGTTAATCCTTCCTTCATAATGGGACTTCTGGTCTCCAATTGGAGGCGTGGGTTCAAATCCCACTCCTGACAAGTGTTTAATAAAAATATTTAGACAATTCATTTGGTACGTTCATGTTGTCATTGTCCAATTTCAAGAGTTTCAATGAACTGCTCCAAAGTTGCTTGACGTGAACTCCACCTTTGCATATTGATAAAATTGTAGATGGGCAATGTATATTGAGCAATTCTCTGTAGCGATAAGTGAACTTTTGTGTGTCTGTCAGGATGGCCGAGCGGTCCAAGGCGCCAGACTCAAGGTTAATCCTTCCTTCATAATGGGACTTCTGGTCTCCAATTGGAGGCGTGGGTTCAAATCCCACTCCTGACAAGTGTTTAATAAAAATATTTAGACTTTTCATAAATACTATGTATACTGCCCTTTGCACATTCCCGTGAGCATTGCCACTTTTCATTTCACTACATGTATGTGTATGTGACAATTAACCTTCTTGAATCTTGAATCTTGCATCATTTGGTACGTTCATGTTGGCACTGTCCAATTTCAAGAGTTTCAATGAACTGCTCCAAAGTTGCTTGACGTGAACTCCACCTTTGCATATTGCTAAAATTGTAGATGGGCAATGTATATTGGGCAATTCTCTGTAGGAAGATTTTTACCTTGATGTCAGGATGGCCGAGCGGTCCAAGGCGCCAGACTCAAGGTTAATCCTTCCTTCATAATGGGACTTCTGGTCTCCAATTGGAGGCGTGGGTTCAAATCCCACTCCTGACAAGTGTTTAATAAAAATATTTAGACATTTCATAAATACTTTTCATAAATACTATGTATACTGCCCTTTGCACATTCCCGTGAGCATTGCCACTTTTCATTTCACTACATGTATGTGTATGTGACAATTAACCTTCTTGAATCTAGAATCTTGCATCATTTGGTACCTTCATGTTGGCACTGTCCAATTTCAAGAGTTTCAATGAACTCCTCCAAAGTTACTTGATGTCAGGATGGCCGAGCGGTCCAAGGCGCCAGACTCAAGGTTAATCCTTCCTTCATAATGGGACTTCTGGTCTCCAATTGGAGGCGTGGGTTCAAATCCCACTCCTGACAAGTGTTTAATAAAAATATTTAGACAATTCATTTGGTACGTTCATGTTGTCATTGTCCAATTTCAAGAGTTTCAATGAACTGCTCCAAAGTTGCTTGACGTGAACTCCACCTTTGCATATTGCTAAAATTGTAGATGGGCAATGTATATTGAGCAATTCTCTGTAGCGATAAGTGAACTTTTGTGTGTCTGTCAGGATGGCCGAGCGGTCCAAGGCGCCAGACTCAAGGTTAATCCTTCCTTCATAATGGGACTTCTGGTCTCCAATTGGAGGCGTGGGTTCAAATCCCACTCCTGACAAGTGTTTAATAAAAATATTTAGACAATTCATTTGTTACCTTCATGTTGGCACTGTCCAATTTCAAGAGTTTCAATGAACTGCTCCAAAGTTGCTTGATGTCAGGATGGCCGAGAGGTCCAAGGCGCCAGACTCAAGGTTAATCCTTCCTTCATAATGGGACTTCTGGTCTCCAATTGGAGGCGTGGGTTCAAATCCCACTCCTGACAAATGCTTACTAAAAATATTTAGACACTTCATTTGGTACGTTCATGTTGGCACTGTCCAATTTCAAGAGTTTCAATGAACTGCTCCAAAGTTGCTTGACGTGAACTCCACCTTTGCATATTGATAAAATTGTAGATGGGCAATGTATATTGAGCAATTCTCTGTAGCGATAAGGCAAGTTTCGTGTGTCTGTCAGGATGGCCGAGCGGTCCAAGGCGCCAGACTCAAGGTTAATCCTTCCTTCATAATGGGACTTCTGGTCTCCAATTGGAGGCGTGGGTTCAAATCCCACTCCTGACAAGTGTTTAATAAAAATATTTAGACAATTCATTTGGTACGTTCATGTTGTCATTGTCCAATTTCAAGAGTTTCAATGAACTGCTCCAAAGTTGCTTGACGTGAACTCCACCTTTGCATATTGCTAAAATTGTAGATGGGCAATGTATATTGAGCAATTCTCTGTAGCGATAAGTGAACTTTTGTGTGTCTGTCAGGATGGCCGAGCGGTCCAAGGCGCCAGACTCAAGGTTAATCCTTCCTTCATAATGGGACTTCTGGTCTCCAATTGGAGGCGTGGGTTCAAATCCCACTCCTGACAAGTGTTTAATAAAAATATTTAGACAATTCATTTGTTACCTTCATGTTGGCACTGTCCAATTTCAAGAGTTTCAATGAACTGCTCCAAAGTTGCTTGATGTCAGGATGGCCGAGAGGTCCAAGGCGCCAGACTCAAGGTTAATCCTTCCTTCATAATGGGACTTCTGGTCTCCAATTGGAGGCGTGGGTTCAAATCCCACTCCTGACAAGTGTTTAATAAAAATATTTAGACAATTCATTTGGTACGTTCATGTTGTCATTGTCCAATTTCAAGAGTTTCAATGAACTGCTCCAAAGTTGCTTGACGTGAACTCCACCTTTGCATATTGATAAAATTGTAGATGGGCAATGTATATTGAGCAATTCTCTGTAGCGATAAGTGAACTTTTGTGTGTCTGTCAGGATGGCCGAGCGGTCCAAGGCGCCAGACTCAAGGTTAATCCTTCCTTCATAATGGGACTTCTGGTCTCCAATTGGAGGCGTGGGTTCAAATCCCACTCCTGACAAGTGTTTAATAAAAATATTTAGACTTTTCATAAATACTATGTATACTGCCCTTTGCACATTCCCGTGAGCATTGCCACTTTTCATTTCACTACATGTATGTGTATGTGACAATTAACCTTCTTGAATCTTGAATCTTGCATCATTTGGTACGTTCATGTTGGCACTGTCCAATTTCAAGAGTTTCAATGAACTGCTCCAAAGTTGCTTGACGTGAACTCCACCTTTGCATATTGCTAAAATTGTAGATGGGCAATGTATATTGGGCAATTCTCTGTAGGAAGATTTTTACCTTGATGTCAGGATGGCCGAGCGGTCCAAGGCGCCAGACTCAAGGTTAATCCTTCCTTCATAATGGGACTTCTGGTCTCCAATTGGAGGCGTGGGTTTGCTTAAAATGGTGCTTTAAACACCCTAATCACTAAACAGAAACACCCCTCCCACTCTACCGCACTTGGTCTCTTCCACTGGGAACCCTTCTACTTAAATCAAATTGACCCACCCCGTCGTGCGGCAGTTCCCGGTCTCAGGCAGAGGAAGAGACAAGTGTTGCAGAGAGGAGAGGTGACAAACAATTTAAGCCACATATAATGTTATTATGCCCAGTATACTGTTTTGTTGTGCGTGTCGCATCAGTGCCTTACTTTAATGCACAGAGTAGCCCTGTGACGGCGTTGTTCTCACCCAACTGAACTAAAGGAGGAAACACTCCAGAGTTTCAATGAACTGCGCCAAAGATGCTTGACATGAGCTCTCCCTTTGCATATTGCTAAAATGTAGATGTACAATTTATATTAGGCAATTCTCTGTAGCGATAGGTCAACTGTTAGCTAGATGTAAATGTCTTTACACAGTTCATTTGGTACGTATATTACTTCTCTCTCTAGCATAGGTCGTGAAGAGGGTATAGCAAGTGCCATAGCAAGTGCCATAGCAAGAACAAGATGTGGAGCTGTTTGTTGGTCCAAGTTTTATCATGTCGACTGATCATTTTCACATTGCTAACTAACATAGACGGTTGGCAGGATGTTTGAATAATCAAAGGCGGCAGATGAGTGAGCTTTCAGCGAAACAGGCCACACATGACTACAGAAGCTGATGTTGCATTGTGTAATGATTTATATGTCTGCCAGAATTAGAAAACATTTTTGATAAAAGCCTCCACCAAATGGGTAAATGTTGTGTTTTGCATGCTGCTTTATTCTTCCCGCATCACATTATTTTGTGGTTAGTATGCAGGATGAGCCTGCTGACACATATTTCCCAACTCTCTCTCCTGCTTAGGTTTGGGAGAGCAGGAATTCATCCTCGTGTCCTAGTTTCCACAGAAAACACTGAATGGAAATCGAGCAGCACGGCTATGGGAATCATTTCACAGGCGCAGAGCGAATGCAGTTCTTGGGCCTGCCTTCATGCAGCATCTCACATGAGGAGAGCTGTTCTGCAGTCAGCTTTTATCTCCCAGGTTGTTGAGACTGAGATAGTGCAAGAGACGTGCTTGGTGATCCAAGATCAGCAATTGTGCTCATGGAAGCTTGAAAAATGCTGGCCTAAAGATAGAGAATATGCCTGAGTAAATACAGAGAGCAGGGTGCTTCATGGCTGCTGGTGCGTGACAACCTTGCAACTCCCAGCTCTGGTCATTTTTTTTACTTGAACTGAAGGTTTAAACAAAGTCACTGATGTGCTGAATACGTTTTGTGACCTCGGCACGCTCAAAATCCATTGTGAATCATTGTGAAAGCTAAAAAATGTATGGATGTTGATTTTGAATATACGGTTGTTTTTCTTCACTTCATGCCTTGCTTATCGATAAATAGAAGATGAGTCATTTCGGTCCACTGGCAAAGAAACGCTTATTTCTTTGGGTCTAAGCAGCACATATTTCAAAGAAATGTCAACTATTACAACTGGTTCAGCGCCGTTGTTCTCACCGGGACAAATGAACCAAACTAAATGAGTAACCGCTGCAGCGTTCAAATAAAATGTTGCGGTGTGAACGCACCCTTGGATCATCCCTAGACCAATGTTAGCCTGGGGACACACTACACAACTTTTCCCAATCCAATCAGGACCATCATGATAATTTGTGTCATGATAAATGTGTGATTCTTGACTACAGACAATAATATAATGGTCAGATAATATAACAGTAATATAATGGCGAGAGTGCTGAGTTGATAAGAAGCTGTTGAAAAGGTGATCTGAAAGAGGAGTTTGCTGGTGAAGTTGAATTTTTGGACTCTGGAGAAAGTTGAAAGCGTTCTCTCTTTATCGAGAATTAAAATGGCCTCACTGTGACGGCATACAGCAGCATAAGAGAGGGATGATGATAAGGAGAAGAAGGTGTTGATGCAGAGGAAAAGGAGTAGGAGGAGAAGGTGGTGAAGGAGAGGAAGCTAAGCTAGGCTAAGCTAAGCTAGACTTGGTCGCTAGCTACAACAAAGTGTGAACCTATTGATCGCCTGGTTTGACACAACTGGGGCTGAAGGTGACGCCGCTGGTTACCCTATCGACCCCCCCGCCACATCCACCCCACCCCCCACTGATCAATCAGCATGAACAGCCCATCGCACTGATTGATAATTACAAACAATACATGGCTTCAACAGAGGATGTTGTCTGCCTGTTCTACTGTGTGTATTTCTGTGTAAACTAATAATATCATGATATGTGTGTTTTTGATATATGGGTCGATTGGCCTTTTATTAATATCTGGTGCAGTCAGCATCGTCCACCTTTCATATGATGGATCAATACTACACTGATTGTCCATGGGAAGCCCTGAACCCGGAAAGCTCAGGTGGAGCATGAGACAGTGTTGTGGGTTCGATCCCCACATAGTGTCAAGTATCTTTGGATAAAAGCGTCTGGTAAATGACTGTAATGATTCAAATGTGCAATTTGATTGCATTACACATAATATATATATTTCATGAAGTATATGTATTGTAATCCTGGAGAGTTTTAATGATGGTCTACTGTTTCAGATGCTTTTCCACCCTGATGAGAACAAAATTGTGACTAGTTTTACATTTTTTTAATGCTAGTTGGCATGAAAATGATCAAATTCACAGAGGTTGAATATAACACGATATCAGCTATAGCTTCAATCCAAAAATATCATTAGCGGTCTTCAAAATCCCAGAGTGAGCGAGTGAGCGTCTTCTATTGTGAATGCATTGACAAAACCCTGGAGGTGGATGGTTGTAATGGAAATATAAGGTTGTTTAGGTAAATTCAATTGTATCATTATCTCTGAAAACCCAATGGGTCTAGAAAGAAAACAAGAAAGAAAGAAAGAAAGATAAATTAAATAGTGAGATGCATCAACACCTCTGATTGGCTGAGAGGAGTGTGTATTTGTGTGTATAGTGTAGCTAAACCCCGCCTCCTCCTCCTCTTCCTAGCATCCATGTTAATAACAGCCGTGTGTGTGTGTATGTGTGTCTTGACCTTATGTGTTATACCCTGTGTGTGTGTGTGTGTGTGTGTGTGTGTGTGCATGTGTGTGTGTTGACCTTATATGTTATACCCTCAAAGAATATGGAGCTGCAGGCAGTGTAAGTGTGTGTATCTTTACTGATACACACACTGATACTCACTACAGTGTGTGTGTGTGTGTGTGTGTGTGTGTGTGTGTGTGTGTGTGTATATGTGTGTGTGTGTGTGTGTTCTCCACCATGTATAACTGTATGGAGCCCAGGGCAAAGTGAGCTAAGCCTTGACCTGGGTTTGACCTCATGGACCAATCAGAGGGAGAATGTGACCAAGTCGAGTCATCAAGATTTGTCGCATTTTATTTTGGCTGTGGTTTTATTTTATTTCTTTTATTTAATAATTCACAGTTAATATTCTTGATGAAAGCCTTTCAGCAGTTATTTGAGGTACGTATGCAGAGGCGTACAGCTGGTCCAGGACCTGTCAAACACACACGTGTATCTCTAACTAGTGAAGTTGTAGCAGTCGCCTTCTCCAGCAGCACAGAGCCACTTGGAGGATGTGCATCAGGCAGGTCATCAATGTTTTAATTGATTTATTGGGCAAAAATTGTTGTTGTATCCATCACTTTTACCATCCGTTGCTGACATAGCTTCCACGCTCCCAGTCCCGTGAACATCACATCGCAGAAATGATCTTCTGATAGAAAAATGCTATCATATTTATGTTGATGTTTCTGAGAGAGAGAAGAGTCAAAGAGCTTGGACCTGACCAGCGGCGTTGGCCGTCCTCTCGGTGGAGAAGGAACTTGAGCTTCACCAGACTCATTGAGAAATTTGCATCTCTCAAGGAGAGAAGGGGAAATTTTATGTACGGAGTAAATCTTAAGCGACGGGGTGGCAGAGTCACGCGGTGTTGAGCCAGTTCACACAGCTGTTTGATGGTGTGGATTTCAAACGTGATGCTAGATTTATATAGCACTCTACAATATATAGGCCTCTCATACACACACACACACACACACACACACACACACACACACACACCGATGGCAGTGAGCTACCATGCAAGGTGCTGGCTCAAGGACACTTCGACATGTGGACAGGAGGAGCTGGGAATAGAACCGCCAACCTTGTGATCAGTGACCTGGGGGGTATTCCACAAAGCAGGCTTAGAAAAGTGGCGATTAACCTCGCAAGCCTGGTTTCAATTAACCTAACAAATCAATCGGGGCTAAAGCGGTTCCACGAAGCCCAAGTCAAGCTACCGTGATCGGGCTAAACCGAGCCAGGCTCAGGCAATCCAGATAATTGCGCGTGCATATTTATACACAGTTTATTTAAGCAGCCCGAGAGGTCGATCGTGGATCTGATCGATTCATCATGGCGAAAAATGACGGTAAAGACAGAACCGCAATGTTCAGGCCTGAACAGCAACTTTTAGTGGAGGTCTATGGAGAATTCAGACATATTACAATGAAAAGGGAAACACGATTTCCATAAATAAAGGGAGAGAGAAAGTTTGGCAACCAATTGCTGCTAGATTGAATGTAATTGTTGAATTAAAAATGAACAAATTGTATAGACCTTATTAAATATCATGTGTTCCAACAATATTAAAGAACTGAAAAGCTAAAAATATTATAAATGAAACCATGCCACATATGAAACCTCAAGACTGTAATGATGATGTAAATGATGTAGTAAAGGCTGTACGTAAGGTTTGATCTGACTACATTACAATCCTCGTACTGTACTGGACCCTATACGGGGATCGAACTCACAACCTTAAGACTGAGAGTCTCTTGCTCTATTGACTGAGCTGTTCAGGCTTCTTACTTTCATTATATTTTTATGAAATCGGTTGTTTCCATCCTGGAAACTGATCGGTTGAAATCGTGTTCTACAGTGACTGTAAATCCCATACAGAAACAGTGAATGCGTCTCCTAGCAACCGTGGAAACATCTTGACATATATTCAAGATACTTTATTATTTCAATGAATTTGTTAAATAAAAATAATTTAGAAAATAAAATAATATTGTGTCATCAAATAATTATTTCTATAAGTTGTAACCGTTTTCTAAAAGCAGTATGGCACTTGAGGTCTCGCTGGACACTCATGGTTAAATGGGGTTGCCTAGCAACGCTCTGAACCGTGACTGTATCCCCGATACAGCCTACATCATTTTATATATTTTATTTTCTATTAACATTACATTTTATGTCTGATAGTGTAGGTCTAGGGTAATAGTGTTGAACATTAGGATGGCGGAACCTTGTTTGAAAATCATTGCGTTTCAGTCGGACCAGTGTTATAGGAGTACTGATTAAGCTTCAACTGTGCTGTAGCCTGATATCTAGCCTGCCCCGAGGCAGTTTGGCTAGTTTGGAAGCATAAGTTGCCACAGCAACTTGGCTTGAGCTATGCTGAGCTTGCTTTGTGGAACCGAATGAACCTGAAAATGAGCCAGACTAAGGGAAATAAGCCTGGATAAGTGGTAAGCTCGCTTCGTGGAACACAAGACATAAATACTTCTTTATTCAGTTTTGTTGTTTTCTGTTGAGGCACTTTTACTTTTCACTTTTACAAGATACTTATAGAGACTAATTGAAGTACCTTAACTTTAAGCACGTTTCATAACAAATCATTTATGAGACTGCATCGAGTCAATATTCCCAACGTCTGCTCAGCAACTACAAATGAAGGTCCTTTCATTCATTTAACTGTACTGATGTCCGGCATCAGTACACAGTCCGGCTGGTTAACTCGGTTAAGCATTACATCTGCAGTGATGTGAGTTGGATCTGGCTGCTGCTGCAACACAACCTCGCTCCACCAAGACTTCAGAGGCACGCCCCAGGGGAATGTAGAGGAAGGACTAATGGAGAAAGGAAAGGAGACAAGGAAAGGAATGAGAAAGAAGGGCGCAAAGTACACTTGGATCAGCATATTGCAGTGAAATCCAATCAGGGTCCACCGAGGATTTCATTCCAACTAAACACTGTAGCAACTCATTTCAGTGACAAACCCACCTTCAACCACAGAGGAGGAACTAGTTAGTGAAACCAGTGTTAGTTAGAATGAAAACCCGTTAGAGACCACTGGTCTACTAACGTAGTGGAAGTTCTTGGTCTATTTCCGTAGCGTCATCCATCAGCACAGCGCTGGAGCATTTCAAATGACTGCAACTGCAAGGGAGATAAGAAGGGACCTGAGGGGGGGGGGGGGTGATGATGAAAGACAGACAGACAGACAGTAATGCCAAATATCATAGGACGGGTTATTAATACAGCGCTGCTCTTTGATTGGTCACGATGAGGGGACACACATGATCAAATCTATTTACAGTATCTGTTTACATCCAGACCTTTCATAAGCATCTTAGGCTGTGATGTCACACCGGCTTGGCTCCCACTGATATCGTGGTACTCATGGGTTGGACCTGCTAGTGCTGCATGCCGTCCCTCCTCCTGTCTGTTATCAGTCTGTGAGCTGCAACAACAACATGCAGTCAACATGACAAGGCAGACAGAATCACTAAAAAGATGTTTGGTTGAAGCGTGACATCTAGAACCTCAGGTATTTTTATTGACATCTAGAACCTCAGTATTTTTATTGACATCTAGAACCTCAGTATTTTTATTTACATCTAGAACCTCAGGTGTTTTTATTTACATCTAGAACGTCAGGTATTTTTATTGACATCTAGAACCACAGTATTTTTATTGACATCTAGAACCTCAGGTATTTTTATTGACATCTAGAACCTCAGTATTTTTATTGACATCTAGAACCTCACGTATTTTTATTGACATCTAGAACCTCAGTATTTTTATTTACATCTAGAACCTCAGGTATTTATTTATTTACACAAACTTTATAATACACAGCAGCCATTATTCTGACTTTTAGGGGCGTTTTTGTCCTTTTAGGATGCAATTTTATCAAATTATGACATTTCACATTGGCAAATAAACCTTTTGTTTAAACAGCTGTAAACTGGCTTCAGGCCTTCCGGGATGGATCCGTGTTCCCCTCGCTGTCCCAACCAGTCCGTCTTCACCCTCCATGTTGATTTTTTAATTGACTCAGTGGTTTGTGTTCGTGTCTACTGAAAGGGGCCTGTTGAAGATATGACAACGAAAATCAAAATGTGAACGCAGCAAAACAAAAATGTGAACAGGGTGAAAAGCAAAATAAAATTTTTGCCCCCTGATTCTAAATCTCATTTTTATAAACGTTCAAGCCCATTTTCTGACCCTGACAGCACTTATGACATCTAAAAAAAGCCCTGCAGCGTATGGTATATAACATGATTATATCTGAGAGGAGAGAGGAACCGGTGAGGGAACGATCACACACTCGATCCCTCAGGCCCCTTCCCCTGCTAACTGGTGCAAAGGTCAAGGTTAGCCTGCCAGTGTCAGTGAGCCGGAGAGAGACTGACACAGAGAATGAATTAATACCAATTTCTTCCAGATTCACTCCAGACAATATTTGTTCTGCAGCCTTTCACCGGATTGGCCAAGCAAGTAATGAAATTCCCCGTCTGTTTTGCAACGATCCCCGCTGCCTTGACTTAAACACCGCCATCAATCACAGCACTCTTGGTTTGGTAATCTGTTCTACAAGGATCCTTTAAGGATGGGGAATTCAACTTGCAAATGCATGCACAAGGAAGAGTGGAGGTATTCAGTCTGGGAGCCAATGTACTGATGTCTTTGAGGTCGACAACTAGCCAAACTCCTTTTCAACTAGCCAAACTCCTTTTCAACTAGCCAAACTCCTTTTCAACTAGCCATGATCAGACGAGACGCTCCTTCCCCCCAATATTCATCTGGTCATTCTAAAGTCCACAGACAGTTGAAGATGAAACTCCAGATTCACTGAGGAAGACAGACACTTCCTCTGTTACTGTCTGACTGACTGACTGACTGACTAGTTGGCTGACGAGTTGACTGACGAGTTGACTAGTTGACTGACTGACTGGTTGACTGAATGACGAGTTGAGTGACTGACAGACTGACTGACTAGTTGACAGACTGACTGACTGACTGACTGGTTGACTGACTGGCTGCTCTAGATTAAGACTGACTAATTCGTCCCTGTGCAGCGTCAGGTTATTTTTGGAACATCCCTCTTAGATGGGCTGAATTCCTCTCAGGCTAACAACTGACCGTCCGGCTCAGCGGCTCTCTGACCTGCCAGTCCAGACTGAGGGTTTCAATGGAGCTACTGCAGGTGTGGAACAGTAACCTGAGTTCAGACCTGGCAACCCATCTGAGAACAGACGTGACCATGAGCCAGGGAGGCCACAGGTCCGACAGGGTTTCCTTCCAAGCAGCAGCTGATCTCTCTGGGTAGTTAGTTCCTCCTCACTGGGTAGTTAGTTCCTCCTCTCTGGGTAGTTAGTTCCTCCTCACTGGGTAGTTAGTTCCTCCTCTCTGGGTAGTTAGTTCCTCCTCACTGGGTAGTTAGTTCCTCCTCTCTGACTGACCTTACAGCATAGTAACCTTATGAGTTTAAGTGGTAACCTGCAAGATCCTAGTTTTATTTAGTCTCCATCCTCGGTGCTCAGCGCTCATTGCCCGACTGCAGGTACCACTCATCACCTGGCTAGCATCATCCCTACGGTGAAGTATGGTGGTGGCAGCATCATGCTAGCTGGATGCTTCTCAGCGGCAGGGACTGGGAGACCGGTCAGGACTGAGGGAACGATGAACGGAGCCGAGTACAGAAGCTGCTCCAGAGACAGAACGCTAACTGAGCTACAGCAGAGACGTATGGCAGTAACATGAGGACGTAACATGCAATATTACTGGAATGTCCTCTTAGATGAACTAAATACCAGTGAGGTCAGCCGCCGACTGCGACACACATACCAGCTAGACTTAGACTGACCTTCCAGCCGTCTTGTTTTTGATCGTGGCCTGAAGACTTAGATCAGGGGTGTCGAACTTCAGACTACAGCAGGCGATTCCACTGGTTAGTCCCTCCTCCCCGGTTGAGGTTGTGATAACCGGTGAAGTCACCGGCTGTCCCGCGTACCCCCGGCCCTCCGCGGCTCACGGTTTGACCCCCCCGGCTTATCTGGTCTGGATGCTGCGAAGGAGACGACCTCCACACCGACACACCGACAGCTCGGCGTCGAGGCCTGCAGTTGTTTTGAATCGTCAAGTGTAGTTCAGTGTTGGCAGCAGAGCAAGGCACTAACAGCGTCGGTGTTGGGCTCGTTACTCAACATTAACATTAACAAAATCTTTACTCGTCTCAAAAGTATCAATATTACTTTATTTATTACTCCCTGGGAGAAGTAATCCTCTCTGACTGATGACCAAATACTGCAGCTTAGCTTTTGGTAATAATACAAAAAAATACTTTGACACAGTGAAAGTAATGGGATTACTTCCAGCCGCTGAATGTAAACCTGTCCGTCTTTAATCACAGTGCTGCGACGTGGATTGAGACATCTTTATAAGCCACTTGCCATTTATTAAGATTAAAAAAAACGTAATGTCTGACCAGTTATAAACGGACAGATGGACCCAGGAATGTAAGAGACAGTACAGTGTATTTTTTTAAATATAAATTTGGTCTTTTTTAATTTTTTTGTTTTCTGCATTAGTGTTCTACTAGTTAATTTTAAACAGCTACAGTGCTTCAGGGTTTTTCCTGAACTGCATCATGGTGTCTGAGGAGGAGATGTAGGTGTAGGATAACTCCCTCAGGAGGAACATCACTTCAGGAATGTCTGTCTGCAGCTGTTCAGATGAGAGGAGGCTTGTGGTTTATTGAGTTAAATCATCTAGATTAGTTTCCCACTAATAAAAAGTCTAAAGAAAATCTGTAAAGCGAAGGAGCTTTCAAAGATAATGAAATGAAAAGTTTCTAAATATAAAAATGTAACACATTAATACCTGATACTGTTACCAACATTCAGTATCTTTAATACCTTTATGATTGACCTTTGATTGACAGGAGGAAGGGGAGGGTCTTTGTTTCTGACTGTTTTACCTCAAACTGACTCATATCTGTTATCAGCAAGACACACACACACGTGTGTGTGGCTATATGATATATATGTATACACATGTACACACACACACACACACACACTTGGTTTCTCTCACACACATAAACACACAGACATTTTTTCTCTTTGTTGCTGTTCCTCTCACACTCTCTTGTTCTTTCTCGCTCTCTCTCACACACACATACACACACACACACACACACATACACACACACACACACACACATACCTCTAAGCTGCAATGCAGTGATAACAGTACAATCACTCCTCTGTGTGTGTGTGTGTGTGTGTGTGTGTGTGTCTTCACGCTGAGAGCAACATGATCAACAAGTCACCAGAAGTCCGTTCATTCCCACCAGGCTGAACGTTTTAACCCCCAGATCAGATTGATTTAGTTTCCTGATCAATAGTCAATAGATCAATAGATCTGCTGGACGAGAGCAAAGTGGACCAGAAGTTCCAGCCGTTGATGAAAGATGAATAAACGTCTGATAACTGGTCGATGGGAAGATCTGAAGATTTAATTGTTTTTTTCCATTAATGCTACCTAATTAGCGCTTGCCAGCTAGCTATGCTAACAGCAGTAAAAACACATGACTTCCCTGCTGAAACCTTTGTAGCTGCAGACCGCGAGCCTCTGGCCCCGCCCACAATCAGTCAGGAGCGAGCCTCTGGCCCCACCCACAATCAGTCAGGAGCGAGCCTCTGGCCCCGCCCACAATCAGCCAGAATAGAGCGACACATCAAGGGAGCCGCTCAGCATGAAGGCCCAGTCACCTCCTACCCAGTTGATTAGATTTGGTTGTTGGTTGTAATTTTACGACACAAACTGTTAAAATTTCGATTACTTTATCTGATGGGAATCAATTTGATTGACGCTGCCAGGATAAAGCCTCGTAAACAGAGGGGTGACACAATCTCTCCATTAGAAGTAAAGTTGGTTGAACAACATTAAACGCTGCTGCATTGTCTTGTTGGCTGTCTGGTGACGGTGTTGTTATTATTCTGACTGCAGACTGTTTAGCATTTTGAAAAGATTAATGATATTTTAGCTTTAATTCATTCTGATTTGTTTTCTCTCCGTTATACATGTTGCATTTTAACATCAATAAGTCATTACCACATTAATTTTGAGAACAATTAGTAGAATTACCAGCCTCTACTAGCCTGTCAGCCTCTACCAGCCTCTACCAGCCTCTACTCTCATTCTACTTTGTGTCCACCGGGTCAATTTGGAGGGAAAATCTGCTGGATTGCTTTACGGCACCAAACAGGAAGAGGGCGCTGTTCTTCACCAAACACAGGAAGAGGGCGCTGTTCTTCACCAAACAGGAAGAGGGCGCTGTTCTTCACCAAACAGGAAGAGGGCGCTGTTCTTCACCAAACAGGAAGAGGGCGCTGTTCTTCCAGCGCTAACGCTGGAGAAATCACTTCAACATGTTGATCCTCTTCAGGAAAGACAAAGACGCCGGGGAGGGGGAGGGGGGACAGGAAGCAACAGGGCTTATGGGAAATGTAGTTTTAATGTTGAGAAACACTAGCACTAACAATATGTCTAAACAAATGAGACCATGGTTCATTTGTTTACGGTAATTATACCAAGGAATCACAGTTCATTTGACAATGATTTATTGATGGTTAAAGTGTGACACCTTTAGGCTGTTTTTCCTGTTTTTTTATGTCTGTGATATTGACTCACATCCAACCCTCCCACACACACACACACACACACACACACACACACACACACACACACACACAAACACACACTCTCTTGTCTGAGTGTGATGCATCTGAATGCTTTCATTTGCTGCGTCAAACAAGCAGAGGCAAGGTAAGCACCGTTCATCGACCTGGTTTCTTCTCTCTCTTTCAACATTTCCTTCCACCATCCTGAAGCATCAGGGGCTTTAATTCACTAAACCTAAACGATGGTAAAATCCTTACGTCTAACATCTCGCCACCACAACCTCCAAACCTGCTTACATCCACTTCTGGGGAAGGAGTTAAGTGACAAGATATGATTTGGTCAAAGTGATAAATTATTAAACATAAACCAGCAGACTACCAGCTCAGAGGAACATTGGGGGATTATTTTAGATATGTCTTCCAAATACAGCAGATCACTGACGCTTTCCTTGATCTTTGCTCTTTATTATAACGATGAAAAGCACAAGATCATATTTGGACTCATTTAGGGTATTGGCCTTACCCAGCGGGTCATCGTCTCATGACACAGTAGCAGAATCAAAATGGCTTTAATAGCATGACGAGTGTATTTGTGTTGCCATAAACATGCAACGTGCACACCACACACATTCATTTGAAATGGTGCAGGCAAAGATCCAGCTGCCCATGAAATCACTCAGGAGAAAATAAACCTGCCTTGTGTGCAGACATCTTCATTTATGGTTTTGGAAGTATAGAAGCCAAAGCATGCACTGCTGGATATTAAAAAATCAGAAAGTAAAAGCACGTTCATACGTACATGCAATATATTTACCAATGCACTTTAACAGAACAAAAGACTATAGTGATGATCCTATAAATTCTGTTTTTTGGTGCACTGTTCTTGAGAAAATTGAGAAATGAGTCCAGTCATGCAGACCAGATTCTGATAGTCTACAGTTTTCATTTTCATGTTTTTTCAAATGTGAAATTGGTCTGACATTTCATTCTAACTGCCATTAAAAATGTCTTAAAACATCTTAAATGTAAGTTGACGGACTTACAGACCCCGTGATGTTATCATTTGTATGACTTGTCTTTAACCTCCCTTTCATGGTTTACTCACTTTGCTTTCTTTGCTTTTGCTGTTGATTTTGCACTTTTTAAAAATGTTTTTATTCCTTTGTAAAGTGTTTTAACACTTGTGTTACAAAATCATGTATAATCATTTATAATCATCATTACTGAATTGCATAACACTATGTGAGAGATCCCAGCAGAGGGAATTCATCCAGTAAATGAAACAGATCCCGGTGTTGTGGCGGGACCCTCCTGGAAGCCCCTCAAGGACCCACGGAGGTCCCCGGACCCCACGTGGAGACCCACAGGTCGTAATGGCTTGGTTTGTGTGTGTGTGTTAGGGGTGTTAGTAGCTGCGCCCCCTGCCGGCGGCCGTGCCCACTGCTCCTCCTCCTCCTCCTATACTCCGCTCTCTGACTCCACGGCTCCTCATTCACTAGAAGATGGCGGACTGCGCTCCACTATTAGATGAGGAACTCTCTTCCTTTGTCTTCAATTACCTGACAGAAAACTCCGACAGCCAGGTAAGACCCGGACCTCTATGGATAGACGGGACTTTGGGCTCTCCGGGCCGGGGTGCGTCTTTACGCGTCGCCGGCCGGGGCGCGCAGTATTCCGGCTTGATGAGAGCCTCACGCCCGGCTTGTCAGCAGCATCTCCCTGGCGCTGCGCGAGCCGGTGTCTCGGGCTGAGCGCGCGTGTCTGTGTGTGTGTGTGTGTGTCTTGACGTCTGGCTTTCACGTGTTTTTTTTGGAGGAAATGTCATCAGCCATCGTTGATGTGGGAATTTTCAGGATTAAAACGAATAAATGATTTTTGTGTCGGTGCTCGCGCCGGACCGGAGAGCCGGACCGCCGGTGTGCTTGTTCTCGGGGAGGATTATTTGGTATGCAGAGAGGCGCGTTGGAAACTTGACGCATTCTTGGGGGAAGTTTTAATTTCTATGCCGGAGACCCGGACACGTGGTGCGCGTGTGAACGCATGGACTTTTACCGGAGGACTATTATGATATTATGATACTAATCCAGTCGTTGCGTGGCGGTCTGGCGGCACATCGTGCAGAGAAACGGCAGAGAGCTTCTTGTCGGTGTTGTTGATGATGTATGTTGTGTTTCATAAGGAATAGAAAGGGAAGTGGATGTTCACTGATCGGGCTGTGATGGGAAAGCTCTGCAGTGCAACAGTGCTGTGTAATGTTATTGATCCGCTCCAAAATAAACTGCTTCACCGAGGATCTCCGGGTCTCCGGTTCGGTGCGCCTCAAAGTTCAGCAACTCCCACATATCATTTGTAGAATTTCTCCCGGTTGTCCGGATATCAGACGACCTTCTCCCGGGAGGAGGGACGGAGTCGGGTTGGAACGAGTCAGTCCTCCCGGCTCCGCTGTGAACATTTAGTACGATTTACCGTTTTCGTAATCCTTTGCGTAATCGTCTGGCCGCTGTTACTCAACGCGACACAGTTAGTGTGGTTCGCGTGTGTACGTGCGCGCGCGCGCGCGCGTGGAAGTACAACCAGGGTGTTGCTGTTGGAGGATTGATTATGATACAATCTTGCACCGGTTTACCCAGGAAGGTTCTCTCCCGCGGATGACCGCGTCACGCCAAGCTCCCCTCAGATATCTGTCAACTTGACGCCGCCGTGCTCGCTGTGAACGTGCACGTGCTCCGGGAGGAAGACTTAGCACCTTGTACGAATCGGTAGGGTGTACCCTCCAATGCGGCGTGCGCCCAACACGCCCAGCAGCACGCATTTCAATAACATTTCAACTTTTTTTGAACTGCTTCGCCCGTTATTCCCGCAACCCCCCCCCCCCCCCCCACCACCAGAGATGCACGGCGGAGGGCGGTAGCGAGCAGCGGGAACCGACTGTAAAAGTTTGAATTTTAATGAAATGAAGTGCCGCTCGTGGGTCGCACCGATGCCGAATTTGCCAGAAGAACTTTAGGAGTCCCCACACGTCACAGATCCCGTTCTACGTCGCGTGCACGTTTGCAGATATGCACGATAAGCACGTTAATGTACCAGATCTTTGAGTTTGGCGCGACCCGCTCTCCGACACGAGTGTCCGGTCTGATCCGCCTCCTGACCGTCTGCAGGACTGTGGGGACTTGCTCCAAAAACACGCACGCGGTATTATTGTGCGTATAAAACTCATATTGGTTATATTGTTATTTCAGTACAGGACCCCCCCCCCCCCCTTTACTGCATTACAGCATGACTTAACATGGTGAGTGTTATTGCTCTGATTGCACGGCCATAGAAAGGGGGGGGGGGGGGGGTCACAGCTGATTGGCAATATAAGAAGGTTACTTCTTCAGTGTGGTGGGATCCAGGGAGCCTGTGGGCTATGTATATAATGCGCAGGATTCACACGTGCACACACACACACACACACACACACACTAATGTAAACTGCATGACCCCCCCCCCCCCCCCCCTCCTTTAACAGCCGTTCATAATAAAGTGTTTGAGCAGAAACAGCCCCCAGTGAAAACACACCATCACATTCCTATAATGTTCCTATAAACCTGCAGTGAGTCTGTGATGCTCCGTAGTTCCAGTGGTGGTTTGTCAGAGGTCCAGAGGGACCTGCAGGGTCTCCATGATATCCAGTAGTGATTTTATAGTGAGCTTACTGTATCTGCTGTGGTATCACTATAACATTCCTATGATATTCCCATAGTAACACATGCTTACTGTATCATAGGAGGAGTACTAGAGCTCTGAGGGTTTGGTTGGATTGCTGCAAAGTCCTTGAGAGAGAGAGAGAGAGAGAGAGAGAGAGAGCATAACCTGAATAGGAAGAAGAAAAGAGAGAAGTTGTGCACTGGATCACAGTTTGACCCAAGCTCTCTCTCTCTCTCTCTCTCTCTCTCTCTCTCTCTCTCTCTCTCTCTCTCTCTCTCTCTCTCTCTCTCTCTCTCTCTTTAGTGTGTAGTGTGATAACCGAGCAGCAGAGGTTATCACTTCAACAAAAGCAACATTAATGTGTTAATATTTACTCAGGGTTATTAGGGCTGGTTGGAGGTTCTCTCTCTCTCTCTCTCTCTCTCTCTCTCTCTCTCTCTCTCTCTCTCTCTCTCTCTCTCTCTCTTTCTCTCTCTCTCTCTCTCTCTCTCTCATGTCTCTCGCCCCTGCCGGCTGGTCATTGTAATACTACTCTATCCTCGTGACTGGAGGACTTACAGAACAGGGTTGCTGCAGTCATGTGAGTAGTAGTGGAGGGAGGGAGGGAGGGAGGGAGGTGTTGCCGGTGACGTAGACAAGTGACTGGCAGCCCACACACCCCCCCCCTCCCTCTCTCCCTCCCTCCCTCCCTCAGGGTGAACATGTGACTGCTTCGTCCTCTCTCCCTCTCTCATACTATCTCTATCTCTCTCGCTCGCTCACTCACACGTACACTATCAATCTTTCGGCTTCTTTCTTGTTCTTCATCTCTCTCTCTCTCTCTCTCCTGTCAAACACACGCACGCACACACACACACACACACACACACACACACACACACACACTTCCTCGGTCGGCCAGTGCTTTACTCTTTGCCGTAAATAGACTGCACTCTTAAAAACGGACGTGTCATTTAAAGCGGCACGTTGGCGTGTGTCTGGTTTGTTCTGCTTTTCAACTCAGTATTTATGAACAGTAACTCATTTTGACACAACACGTGCTGGTTTTAACACACGGAGGCTGTTCAGGCTGATGGTCTTGTAGTTAATCATTCAGTGTAGAGCGGACTGTCAGTGTGTTGTTATTCTGTGAGCCGCAGATTTACTTACGTCCTCTCGTCTGAAAACCACCATCATTTTGTAAGAGGAGGCTCAGTTCTGTTCAGATGGTGGATATCTCAGTTTATAGGACTCCTGTTGTATTTAATGCATAGAGGCTTTGCAGTCTCCCAGCAACCACTGCTGGCGCCAAGATGGAGGTCCGTTGGAGAATTGGCTGTGTGCAAATAACGTCTAGAAAGTTGACTATCTGAACCAGATTGTTGTGGTGTGTCTGTAGATCATCCATAACTTAGTTACTGTTAACATGGGACTACTAGCCACTGCTAACGCTAGCTTCTACTAGCTACATTAGATGTGTTAACAAGACAGTGATGGTTAGCTGACCAGATACTATGGTTAGCTAGCTAAGACGCTACACGATCTAAACACTATTCTATTCAGTTCTGTTGAGACGAACAAATTGTACATTTAGAAAAACAATCTGAGGTCCTCCAACATGGCCGCCAGAGTGCTACAGTACTGGTCAGTGAGCCGGTCTGGGCCAGGCCAGGGGATTGACTCTGGGAAGATCAGGCCGACTTAGCCTCAGTCACCGTGTCCTGCTATAACAGGACACAGCCGGCCGCTGGATAACTGCCGGTTAAATGTCGCCTGTGGCTGGTAAGCTAGTCTACCGTTAACCAGCTAACCAGCCGTCATTTGGAGTCCAGTTCTAAACATCTAGTTGAAAAGTGGCTGGAAAGATGGTAACCCAGTTTTCCCAAAGGCATCGTGAACGTTAGTCGGAGTTCGTCTGCTCCACGAGCCACTTCAGTACCAAGCATCATTTGAAGGTCCTATTAAAAATGTGAGTTAACTGGTAAAATTGTCAAAATGACTGTTGAGGTTTGAGCTGTACAGCCACTGTGGTCGACTAACACGATCCACATCTCCACTACAGCCGACTGCAGCGAGGTTCAAAGTCAACGCTGAATTGTATCCATGTGATCAAGCACACTTAAAAAAGGAGAGTCATCACATCCCACTAGAAAGGAACGGGAGTTATGTGTGTGTGTGTGTGTGTGTGTGTGTGTGTGCGTGTGCGTGTGCGTGTGCGTGTGCGTGTGCGTGTGCGTGTGCGTGTGTGTGTGCACACAGCAGGCGGTCAGCTCAGAGCTGGATATCAGCTGATCCTATCAGGTTTCTATCGGAAGTCACATTGTCCCTTTCTGACCACATTTAGCTTGACCTCGCCATGCTGCTAGGACAGAGAGACAGGCAGACAGACAGGCAGCTAGGCAGACAGACAGGCAGCTAGGCAATTTACCAATATACAATATATTAAAGTAATAATGTGGAACATTAGAGCGCCACCTACAGGAACTCAAACTCCATCAACAAAATCGAAGGAGAAAGACGTCACAGTACTGGACACACTGTTTGATTGACAGGTGATCTCTGGGAAGAGCAGTGAGGAACACCACAGTGAGGAACACCACAGTGAGGAACACCACAGTGAAGAACACCACAATGAAGAACACTACAGTGAAGAACACCACAGTGAAGAACACCACAGTGAAGAACACCACAGTGAAGAACACTACAGTGAGAGAGAGACAAAGATGGAGACGAGATAATAAAACACTTTAAACTAGGGCGAGTAATTATGTAGAGACTTGGCTTGGATGTTGGAAACACACACACACACAAACACACACACACACACACACACACACACACACACACACACACACACACACCTAACCACCCTTGCAGGCTTCAGGGTTAACATGCAGGCGCCTCCCAGCCTCCCATGCAGCATTAAGCTCTTACTTGTTGCAGACCAATAAATCGGAGAGATGGAAATGGGCAGGAATCCAGACAGGTAGACAGACAGGTAGACAGACAGGTAGATAGACAGGTAGACAGACAGGTAGACAGACAGGTAGGTTTTGAAGTCCCACTGGGGAGTGATGGATACTGGTGTTATTGGCAGTGACTGGGATTTACTCTGTGGCAGACATTCAACCAGACAGGTAGACAGGCTAGCAGGTAGACAGGCTAGCAGCTAGACAGAAGACACCAGACAGACAGGTCTCTCTTTCCCGGCGTTCTCCCATCATTTCTCCCATACTTTGATATCAAATGTCAAAATCTACTCCTTTACTGTGTTTTGTTAAAATAGTAATAACAAAAACAATCTATGAAAAAAGTTGAGTTCGTTAGGATCCATCAGTTAATTGGATCCATCACTTGGTTCATTTTGTTTGGATCCACACAAATCTTCCTGGGGATCTTCCTGGGATCCACACAAAGCATGAACATTACATGGTGCTAACAGACAAGGACACTATAACACAACGTTGAGTTAAATGAGTTCCCTGTACAGTTTGGAGGGACTGCAGACAGACAGGCAGGCAGACAGACAGACAGACAGACAGGCAGACAGACAGGCAGGCAGGCAGACGGGCAGAACAGGAGTGATGTGAACTGCGACCGGTGTACCAGACAAGAACCACCGTTAGACCAACCACTTGTTTCACTCGTTGGCTGCGTGACGCGACGGTGAGACGAAACGAGTAGAAATACAACTGCACTTCAGTCGTGGTGGAAGGAGAAACTTTTTACTAGATTCAGATGCAGTTTTTGTACTAGGTGCTTTTCATTGTTATGTAATACTTCAAAAGTGACCCGAGTGCAGGAAACAAGGTCTCTGAATGTTGAAATGTGACGTCCAGACGTCCAGACGTCCAGACGGCCAGACGGCCAGCTACTGCTACCCTTCCTCTCCTCCGTCTTATCTGACTGATTCAGGCTTTTATTTTGGAGTGACCCTCTCTCTCTCTCGCTGTGTTGCTATGTCTCTCTCTCCCTGTCGTCTCCACAATTATCTGTCATTATCTCTCTCTCCTCTCCTGTCTCTCTGATTGCATCCTTCTCCATCATCCCTCCCTCTCTCTCTCCCTCTCTCTCTCTCCCTCTCTCTCTCTCTCTCTCTCTCTGAGTCGTGATGTGCAGTGCTGCAGTGCTATGTGTTCAGCTTGCAGCCTAACTGTGACTCACCTGTCCTTTCTGACTCTGTGCGCCGGACACACACACACACACACACACACACACACGCATCACACGTATTCATGCACATACACACACATAAACACACCTATGCGTACGTGCATCAACACACACCTGCTTGCACAAATGCACTCTCTCACACAGGTAGGGTATATGCATGCACACACACACACACACATGCATCACACGTATTCATGCACATACACACACACACACATGCATCACACGTATTCATGCACATACACACACACACACACACATGCATCACACGTATTCATGCACATACACACACATTCCCATAAACTGTGTTCAGTGTTTCTTTCTGTTTGATTTATTATCAATATAATTGTGCATCGATATTAATTGGTATAAAATGTAGTTTTGGCTGCTTAACACGATCATAGTTCAGGGATTTAGCTGATGCTGTTAACTAGAGACTTACAGTAGAGTGTAACAGTAGAATAAGCTTCGTTCAGGAGGTCAGAGGTCAGAGGTCACAGCATGTCAACATCTTCCTCTGAATGTGAGATAGAAAGGAAATGAAAGGAGAGGATTCTTCTGGTTCTTTCTGCTGGTTTTCTCGTCACTCAACAGTTGGGCCGTTGAGTTCGCCGCTCCATCTCTTTATTTCCTCGACATCAAAATGAACGATGAAGATGAATGAAGATGAAGATGAATGATGAAGATGAATGATGAAGTGTTGAATTGATGAAACCGATACGAGAGCGATCGCTGCGCTAGTTGATTTGGGTCTGGGTAATGTTTCCTCACCCTCCGGTTTGGGAGCCGGGTCTGTGGCGGTGTGTGTGTGTGTGTGTGTGTGTGTGTTTCGTGCACGTGTGACTGCATTACATCTAACTATAATACTGTATAAATGTCGGCTAACGAGGAGGCGTGGCCAGTGCAGGTAAAATGTGTGTGTTCGGTGCGTGTGTGTGACAGAGAGGACGCTGGGAATATGGCGGCTTCCTCTCCAAGAGATTCATCATTCATCCGGCTCACAGGCTGACCACACACACACACACGCACACACACACACACACACACACACACACCCAAGGGACCCGTGTGTGTGTATGTGTGTGTGCGTGCAAGCGAGGATCTTAAACAGCATGATCTGTGTATGCATGTTTTTTTGTGTGTGTGTGGCGCATGTTGGAGATGCTCAGTCACAGCTCGGTGTGTGTGTGTGTGTGTGTGTGTGTGTGTGTGTGTGTGTGTGTGTGTGTGTGTGTGTGGTAGATGCTAGCTAGCTGAGGCAGGGAAGCAGGTGAGGGAGCTCTCAATAATTAATTGCATGGTGATTCATCATCTGCTAGCTCAGGCCTGGCATCAGAGGCTACAGCAGCTAGCACTCAATAGAGGCGCCTGGACACACACGTGCACACACACACATACACACACACACACACACACGCACACACACACACACACACACACACAGGAGGGTG
>JAXDDW010000116.1:205000-210000 GCA_034670385.1 Hoplostethus mediterraneus | reverse complement strand
CAGGAGGTTTTTTAACTTGAGTCCTGGGATGGCTTCCCCACTCATGACATCACCCCACCACCCTAAAAGTCACACGTTCGATACCCACATCCGCCACGTGTCCTGCTGAACTGCCCTTGAGCAAGGCAGGGATGGTTTTAATGTTTCTGTCCATCAAAAGTCGGATGGAAGCGAACCGTTGAACCGTCGCTCCCAGACCAGGGCGACCTGGTTGTAGTGGACTAATTCCTTCAAGTTGTGTGTGTGTGTGTGTGAGTGTGTGTGTGTGTGTGTGTGTGTGTGTGTGTGTGTGTTAAGCCAGTAAGCCTTGGTTATCTCCTCACATTTGACTAAGCTGCCTAGCGTGCTAACGGCCTCAGTAGCCTCTAATCTGAGTGTGGATGGACAGGATCTCCTCATGTTTGCTGAGTCGCTGGTCACGGTGGGATTCGTCTTCCTGTCTGTGTCTCTTTAATTACCTCCATCAAGGAGGTGAAGGTTTGACCCCTATTAGTCTGTCTGTCTGTCTGTCGGCAGGCTGTCTCTTCTGAGCGGGTTTCCACGAAATTTGGTGGACAGATCGGCTTTGGGCTAAAGAGCAATTGATTATATTTTGGTGGCGATCCAGATCTGAGATTTCCACCATTAGACGATCATTTTTTAGCCATAACTGTGAAGCTAATGGAGACAGAGACTTGATGTCGAAGTTTGCAGGGTCAAGAAATCCCTTTAACTCAGAATGATGGTGACGGGGATGATGTGTTCGGGTGTCACAGCAAGAGCCCTCCACACTAATGCTAAAAGTAATAGGTTAAAGGTCAAAGGTTAAACGTTAAGCTAGCGTATCCTGGGCAGCAGGTAGCGAAGACACAACATCCTCCTGTTGGAGAGAGAGAGAGAGAGGGGGAGAGAGAGAGAGAGAGGGGGAGAGAGAGAGAGAGGGGGGAGAGAGAGAGAGATTTAGCAACTTTCTCCATCTCTGTAATGAAACAAGCCCGAATGTCAGATACTTGGAGGAGAAAATAGATACACACACACACACACACACACACACACACACACACACACACACACACACGCGCGCACAGGGTATAAATTTGTCTGTTACTTGTCTATGCTGAACATGACTACACAGCTTCAGCAAACAAGAGGAAGTGTGTGTGTGTGTGTGTGTGTGTGTGTGTGTGTGTGTGTGTGTGTGTGTGTGTGCTTGTGTTTGTGTGTGTGTGTGTGTGCTTGTATGTGTGTGTGAGAGAAAGATGAGAGTGCCTCGGTAATGACGTGTCACCCAGGCATCCCTCACCCTGCTCAAGGACAGAGAGGCTGATTGCGTTGGCCACCCTCCACTGCCTGTGTGTGTGTGTGTGTGTGTGTGTGTGTGTGTGTGTGTGTGTGTGTGTGTGTGTGTGTGTGTGTGTGCATCCTAGTATGTTTGTGAGTTTGCGTGTGTGTGTGTGTGTGTGTGTGTGTGTGTGTGTGTGTGTGTGTGTGTGCATCCTAGTATGTTTGTGAGTTTGCGTGTGTGTGTGTGTGTGTGTGTGTGTGTGTGTGTGTGTGTGTGTGACGGGGTGACAGGTTGCTGGTGGTTAGGGGCGACTAAGTTGATAAGGTGTTCACAGATATATGAGCAGATCGCTCATTTGATACAGGCTTCTGTGTGTGTGTGTGTGTGTGTGTGTGTGTGTGTGTGTGTGTGTGTGTGTGTGTTGAAGACACCACTCTCATTGTAGGGGATGTGGGAGGTTGGATACTTGATCATAGCAGCAACTGATATGCCAGCCTGTATGGGCTTTAGGCACCTATGAGTGTGTGTGTGTGTGTGTGTGTGTGTGTGTGTGTGTGTGTGTTGCTGCCCTGCTCCATGTATATGCTTCCTGTACATAGAGAAGTACATGGGCTCAGTCTAAGTATAGCATGGATCATATAACCCTGCTATAGGCTGAGGACAGAGAGGACAGGATGTGTTGGAAATGATTTCAGGTAGCAAACATTTTCCAAAATACCTCCACAAACCTGCTGCCTCCAAATAGAATGAATAGAATAGATAGAATAGAATAGAATGAAACATGAAGTATGAATAGGTACTAGGTATGGGTAGGAGGAGAAATGTCTGTTACAGCAGCCAAGAAATAACATAACTAAGAATACAAAAATACAATAGGAATAATACAAATAAAGAATTCAAATAATAATAAAAATATATATAATATATAAATATAAAAATATATAAACTATACTTTACAAAAATAAAAATATATAAAACTATACTATATAAATATAAAAATATATAAAACTATACTTATATACTTATAAAATATATACAAATGAAAAAAAAAAGAATTAAAGCCACTTTGCAAAGTCTTATCCATAACAACAACATACGTGTTTTCCTCAACACTTCACAACAGCTCGGTCTGAACGTTGACATTCACCTTTCATGCTTTTCAACTGGGAACTGTTCTGTGGATGAAACGTGTCGGTGGCCACATGCAAGAATCCTAACCGGCATGTCAGCGTGTGAGGAGGTCCGGCGTGTCCGGCGTGTCCGGCGTGTCCAGAGGGCTTCAACACGCTTTGAACACACAAGTTCATTTCCAAACTTTCTAAACAACTTTTCACAATAAATCGCCAATTAAAATCCAGGCGTTTTTAACTTATTTCGGAGCGCCTCGTATCTCTTTTTTCCTCAAATGATAGATTAACTTTAGGACAGAAACCATTAAAGTCCATTATTCAAACTCCCTGTGGCTGTAGTGTCCTCATTTCGCCAACCAAGGACGTACGTTATCTACCGCCATTTAAAAAGTACCATTACGTGCTTTAATTTCATGTCAGCGATCATTTTGAGTGGGTGTCACTTATTTCAGATAGTGGATATGTCTTCATTCTTCTTTTTCTCACGACCTTCCCTGATGCAGCAGGTTCTTCTGCAGGTCAGTCTGGTACCGGTGGAGGTGTTTTACTCTCATAATGATCTAACGCTAAAAGAAAGCCGGCGTCTCTCGGTACGTTTAAACTTTACTTTGTTATGTCAGCCTTAAAGTAGGTTTGACAGCGTGGACCTGCAGGTTGGATATTGGACTTGTGTTACAATATGTTGTACCTGTTTTCCCTCGCTCTGCTTCGTGTCTTTGACTTGATCCTGACTTGGTTTTGTGCCTGCAGCTTGTTTCCTTGGCAGGTCCTTCTTCATGAAGAGATTCTGGATCTCAGAGGGACTAAACCGGTGAAGTTAAACAAATCCACCTTAGATTTGCTCTGATTAAAAAGCAGAAGCCAAAGTTTCTCTCGTCCCTTTCACACACCAACCCAGGGATCTACTCAGGTTATTGAACATGGGATGACCCGGGTCGTCGACGTTCAGACCTGACTGCACTAGAGCGGAGTCATCTGCATACGTCACTGCAGAGCCCAACTAGTTACTGTGTGATGTCGCCGTAGAGAGTTGAATCTTTTTCCTTCCTGGTAGTTTGTCGCTTTATTTCTGAACTCTTTCACACTAATGCACCTCTGACCTCTGACCCGTCCATTGCCTAACCCATTGGGTCGCCCTGTTCACACCGCAGCTGAGCAGCATCTGACCCAGGGTCTGATAACCTGTGTTGACCCATTCACACCAAGGCCTGACCTGGGTCGTTGCCCCGGTGTGAATGGGTGAGGGGTATTAGGGGTATTAAATAGCATCTGGAGCCACTGCAGTCTTCCCGTCAGCTGACGTCTGTCAGTGACGGGCTGACGTGCCTTTGAGCAAGACGCTTCACCGACCACAGCTCCATGTGTCACATGGCGATGTATGTTGCCTGTAGGTCGTAACTCCTCCCACCTGTTACTTTAAATACCGTTCTTAGTCTCCTTGCCTGCTTTAAGAAGGGTTAAAAGAGGTCAGTCCTGGTTACGGTCCTGAGGTCCTGAGGTCCTGAGGTCAAAGGTTAAGGTGCTCTGACCTTTATATTCTGGTCGTGTTCGTGCCGACGCGCTTCTGACCTCAATTTGTATCCGGCGCTACCGGCGAAGCAGTAAAGGTCCTGCAGCGTTAATGCCTAGTCATGCTTTATTTTTCACTTTCCCTGCGTTTCTGCATGCATGTGATGGTGCTGGCGTAGGTGCTATCGGGTGTGTGTGTGTGTGTGTGTGTGTGTGTGTGTGTGTGTGTGTGTGTGTGTCCAGCTGGCTGTCCTGACAGTGATGGATTGGACAGGCTGCAGAGCGAGGACGGCATCTGCTGTCATCCAACCTCGCACCAATGCACACTCACACTTGCATACAACCATGCAAGCACATACACTCACATGCACCAAACATTGCAGCCATCATATTTATAACTGCGTGTGTGTGTGTGTGTGTGTGTGTGTGTGTGTGTGTGTGTGTGTGTGTGTGTGTGTGTGTGCGCCGAAAATACCCTGTTCTATCTTTGTGTGGGAGTACTCGGAGTGCCTAGAAGACATCCCTTCCAAAAAACTGCTGGTATTTGCATGCTTGTGAGGTCAGTGTCTGACCGCGTGTGTGTGTGTGTGTGTGTGTGTGTGTGTGTGTGTGTGTGTGTCTTTGAGGCCTGTGCCAGAGGACAAAGTGCTTCTGTGATGAAACCTGATCAAAGGTGCTGGAAGAAAAGCGAAAGCAGGAAAGCAGACAAAGTCTACCATTATTGTTAACTGGTTCGAAGTGGTTTTATGTGTGTGTGTGTGTGTACATGTTCCTTTATGTGTGTGTGTGTGTGTGCGTAAAACTCAACGCCCACTTGACCTGTGTACAGTACGCATCACCTTTAGACTCGGTGTTGAGCAACCTGATAGTGTTTTTCCCTGGAAAGGCCGATATGAAACCTCGTGACCAGACAGGCTGGTTCTGGTTTCTGGTCGGGCCGCGGCTCGGGTTACAGCTTCCTGGTCGCTCTGCATGCTGGGAAAATGTAAAGGAAACTGTCAGGAAGATGTGAGCCTTGAACTGAAAATGCAATCCCACAGAAGCATTTTCATTTTCCACTTTTCCATTGATCTGTCTTTCTGATTACGTACAGAGTC
>JAXDDW010000116.1:185000-190000 GCA_034670385.1 Hoplostethus mediterraneus | reverse complement strand
TCAACATAACTGACTAGTACAACATAACTGACTTGTACAACATACCTGACTTGTACAACACACCTGACTTGTTCAACATACCTGACTTGTACAACACACCTGACTTGTACAACATACCTGACTAGTACAACACACCTGACTAGTACAACATAACTGACTTGTACAACATACCTGACTTGTACAACACACCTGACTTGTTCAACATACCTGACTTGTACAACACACCTGACTTGTACAACATACCTGACTAGTACAACACACCTGACTTGTACAACACACCTGACTTGTTCAACACACCTGACTAGTACAACACACCTGACTAGTACAACATAACTGACTTGTACAACACACCTGACTTGTTCAACACACCTGACTAGTACAACACACCTGACTTGTTCAACATACCTGACTTGTACAACACACCTGACTTGTTCAACACACCTGACTTGTTCAACATACCTGACTTGTACAACACACCTGACTTGTACAACATAACCGACTTGTACAACACACCTGACTAGTACAACACACCTGACTAGTACAACATACCTGACTTGTACAACACACCTGACTAGTACAACATAACTGACTTGTACAACACACCTGACTTGTTCAACATAACTGACTAGTACAACATAACTGACTAGTACAACACACCTGACTTGTACAACACACCTGACTTGTTCAACACACCTGACTAGTACAACACACCTGACTTGTTCAACACACCTGACTTGTTCAACATACCTGACTTGTTCAACACATCTGACTTGTACAACATACCTGACTTGTACAACATACCTGACTTGTTCAACACACCTGACTTGTTCAACATACCTGACTTGTACAACATACCTGACTTGTACAACACACCTGACTTGTACAACACACCTGACTTGTTCAACATACCTGACTTGTTCAACACACCTGACTTGTACAACATACCTGACTTGTTCAACATACCTGACTTGTACACCATACCTGACTTGTTCAACACACCTGACTTGTACAACACACCTGACTTGTTCAACATACCTGACTTGTTCAACACACCTGACTTGTTCAACATACCTGACTTGTTCAACACATCTGACTTGTACAACATACCTGACTTGTACAAGATACCTGACTTGTTCAACATACCTGACTTGTACAACATACCTGACTTGTTCAACATACTTGACTTGTTCAACATACCTGACTTGTACAACATACTTGACTTGTACAACACACCTGACTTGTACAACACACCTGACTTGTTCAACATACCTGACTTGTACAACATACCCGACTTGTACAACATACCTGACTTGTTCAACATACTTGACTTGTACAACATACTTGACTTGTTCAACATAACTGACTTGTACAACATACCTGACTTGTACAACACACCTGACTTGTACAACATAACTGACTTGTACAACATACCTGACTTGTACAACACACCTGACTTGTTCAACATTGGCAATGAAAGGAGTAAATAAAAAATAATTCCAAAAAAGATAAAATATTAAATCTTTCCTTTTACAGCTCAAAAAAGTTATAAAATACTAAAAAGTCAAATAGCCAAACTTGAAATGGATGAAACAATTAACTTTTTGCAATTTGGGGACCAATTAAATAATTAAAGTAATAATTAAAACATTTAATAAAATAAAATAGAATGCAACCAACTTTACTTTAATTACAACGCTGCTAACATTACTTTTGAGTAGTAAGTAACGAGTAACGTAGTACTTTGAGTAACCAGGCTGATGGGATGTGATTGGCTGAGATCGGGTGAAGACGGCCCATTGGTGGACTTTAATGTGTGAAGTAATCTGATTGGCTCTGCAGAGTTAAGGTCAGGGCAGCTGATTGATGTTTTCGGAGATCCGGAATGAGTGTGGTGTAATGTGATTGGCTGGGGCGGAATGAGGGTCAGAGAAAGGTGACACGCTCCCTACACACACACACACACACACACACACACACACACACACACAGGAGTCCCGTTATGGTAAACCTTTGTCTGAACTGTTTAACACAGTTCATGTTTCCAGCTCTCCTCCCTCTACCCCTCCATCCCTCCACCCCTCCTCCCTCCATCCCTCCTCCCTCCATCCCTCCTCCCTCATCCCTCCATCCCTCCATCCCTCCATCCCTCCCTCCTACACATTAACCACTCTTCCTCGTTTCCTTTCATCCGTCAACCGGCTCGGTGGAGGACGAGCTCCATCATTAACCCCCCGCCGACCTTTGACCCCCACCCCGGCGATAAGGTTGGCTGTGATTTTCTCCAATCCTGTTAAGAGCTTTACAAACACTGCCTGGCTGAAAAGATAGACTACCAGAGGAGGGATGGAGGGATGGAGGGATGGATGGACAAGCAGACAGATACAACGATAGTTTGACCAGTATGAATTATTGAAGGCAGGTAGCCAATATTTTCTGTCCATATCTTTACACTTTACACACCACAGAATAGTGACTGTCTCCGCTGCAACACAACATCAACATCAAGCCTTTAAATAACAATTATCACAATACAATTTCCAGTGAGATGAAAAGGAAGCAGCAGGGCTTATGGGAAATGTAGTCTCAATTTGGAGGAACAGTAGCACCAACAATACCAGTGGTGTGAGATAGAGGCGACCAAGCGTCTCCACCGTGGTCTCACTTGTTTACGGTAATCACACCGAGGCAGCACTAGTCATCTCACAATGACACACACACACACACACACACACACACACACACACACACACACACACACACACACACATGGCACCGTCAACAAACGACTCGTACCAGTTCGGGAAAATTGGTATCGGCGCATCCTGAACAGAGAGAGAGTATAAATGTATAAATGGACTCATATGTTCAAGTGGTTAATAATTGGAGTAGAGATCATCATGCTGTGGATCAGCCGCAGTATGAGAGGAAGAGGAGGAGGAAGAGGAGGAAGAGGAGGAGGAGGATGGAGGGATGAAAATGAGAAGCTGGTTGTTGCGCATCCTACATCCATTGCTAATGAGTTCCTCGGTGAGGGAGACTTGGGAGGCGTGACCTCTACCCACTGAAATATATATAAATATATATATTAATATATAAATGTATATGGGACGTACATGAATC
This sequence comes from Hoplostethus mediterraneus, assembly GCA_034670385.1. Lineage (NCBI taxonomy): Eukaryota > Metazoa > Chordata > Actinopteri > Trachichthyiformes > Trachichthyidae > Hoplostethus > Hoplostethus mediterraneus. The sequence goes on along the minus strand of JAXDDW010000116.1, from coordinate 186,880 downwards.
ACCACATACAACATTAACACGAGTACAAGGTGAATTCAACAGCAGAGGCTCGGCATGCTGGTCTCCACTATAGAGGAGCTATAGGGAAGGAGGGAGGGAGGGAAAGATCAATAAGGGGAGGAATGAAGGAAGAAAGGTGAGGAGGGCAAGAAACTATGGGATGCAAGGAAGGAAGATGGGAGGGAGGGAAAAAAGGAAGGAGGCAAGGGAGTGAGGAAGGGGGAAAAGGAAGATCTTGAGGAAGGAAGGAGGGTGGAGGAAGAGAGCTAGGGGGGAAGGGAGGGAGGGAAATAAATAAATCAAGGTAGGATGGAAGGAAGGCGAAAAGTAAGGAAGGAAGGAGGATGGAAAGAAGAAAGGTAGAAGGGAGAGAAGGAAGGAAGGAAAGAACAAAGGATGGTGGAGGAGGGAAAGAGGGATTAGGGAAGGTGAAATGGGAAGAGAGGAAAGAAGCAAGAGTAGGAAGGGATGAGGGAGGAAGGAAATAATGAAGGAAGATGGGAAGGAACGAATGAAGGAAGGAACAAATAAGGGAAAGGAAGGAAGAAAGGGGAGGGGGAGAATAAAGGCAGGGGGAAAGGGAGAGAGAAAGAAAGTAAGGAACAAATAAGGGAAATAAAGAAGAGGAGGTAAGAAGGAAGGAAGAAAGGAAGGATAGAACACAGGATGGGAGAGGGAGGGAAGGAGGGAAATAAGGAACTAAGGAAGGAGGAGGGGAGGAAGGGTCGTGGGAACCGAGTGTAGTTTTGGACAGCTAGCCGGTGGTTAGCTGGGATCAGCTAATTGGCTAATTGGTAATGCTAACTGCTAACGACGTTATTGAGGCGGCCATCAGATACACTGATCACACAATGATGGATCAGTCCTGAGGCAGCTGACCTCCACACCCTGCAGAACAAGGGTTCTTCAAGGGTTCTTAAAGGGCTCTTAAAGGGATCTTCAAGGGTTCTTAAAGGGATCTTCAAGGGTTCTTCAAGGGTTCTTAAAGGGATCTTCAAGGGTTCTTCAAGGGTTCTTAAAGGGATCTTCAAGGGATCTTCAAAGGTTCTTCAAGGGTTCGTCAATGGTTCTCTGGTTAGGATTAGTGGTTCTCTGCGGACCCCTGCTGGTTTGGAGCGTTGCAGCATTCTTAAAAGGTTCCTTACAGCAGCATAAAGGTCCACGTGGAACCATTGGAGCATTAGAGAACCTTTCTAAAAGGGTTATTTGCACCAAAAAGGGTTCTGCAAACACACGTTGGGCTCCCACTCCCACTACTGCTGCAATTTGGCTTCATCTCAATGTTGAAGAGGAATAAATAAATACAGATGATTGTTGCGTCTGCGGTATTCAGTACTCTCATGTACTCTCATTTGGTTCGACTGTCTAACGTCATCTGCAGTGACGCAGGATAGATGCAAGGACAGGATAGATGTAACGGCGGTGGAAAGACTGAGGAAATATACATTACACATAGGAACAAAGACGCCAGCAGAGACGACTCTAATGGATTGATGGACTGAGTGCAGCGGTGGTGGCCCGGCTAAAGGCCGAGTCTCAGTACTCTGCAACCGGACACTTTGACGGCTAGACACCTGAGCCCGGCGGAGGATGATCCTAAACACCGACCGGGTTAGAGTCGCTTCACCAGCAATTTAATCAGCAGGTCGGCCACAGAGGGTTTGGGTAGCGATTACCAGGGGGCCGCCATGTTGGAGGACGGACGACCACAGGACTGAAAACCCGTCAGAGAATCGCGTCAAAAGGAAAGTCGAGACAGCGTTCGTAGCTGCAGGCGACATCGGGACCTCAATATCTTTCTGGTTCAAAATGTTTTTTTGTGTTTTAAAAACGTTTCACAAGTTATTTTAATGTGAATCTTTAGAGAGCCATAATATCGT
>JAXDDW010000116.1:115000-180000 GCA_034670385.1 Hoplostethus mediterraneus | reverse complement strand
GGGACACTAAAACTCTCCATTGAAACCATTCAATTATATTAGTGTTAGCAGCTCTTTAAGGCAGGGTGACCCCCCCCCCCCCCCCCCACACACACCTATTCAACAGCAGGGAAGCTCTGGGAGACATTACTGCCTATAAATGAAGAATTCATTTACAAAGAAAACGTATTGAACGATTAAATAAATGCATAAAATGTGCAAAAAACGTTTTTATGTAGCTGTGGTCCGGGAGGAACCTCCATCTCATCGACATTCATCCACTGTTAAATAAAAGAGCGATATCAGAGTCGAACCTGAAACCAGACCTGAGAAAAAAGAGCAAAACTCATTTCTCCTTTGGGATGCAGGGGAAGTGCAGCCTGCAGCCACGTCTCTACTGGTATGCTAGTCATCTAAATCCTCTTGATCCAGGTCTTCCTTAGTCCAGGTCAGTCGGTACCAGAGCCCTGAGGGGGTGTTCATGTTTGGTGTGTTAGCCAACCTCAGAAACACATCTTCATATCCAGAGCAGCTTCCAACACCCTCCTCCTCCTCCTCCTCTCCAGCCAAGAGCCCAGGGAGCTTGACCTTGTATGGTGGTGGTGCTGCCTCTGTGTGTGTGTGTGTGTGTGTGTGTGTGTGTGTTTGGACCGTCCAGAACACTGCAACAGGATCCACAATGTTAGCCAGGACTCACCGGCACATGACTGGGCTTGTGACTGACCTTACGTAACGTGACAGGACTACGGTGCAGCCTGAACCGGGGCTTCGGTTTCCTACGTGGATCACTAGTTATGTTGTTATGTAACAGTTGGTTAAGTCGAGGTTTAGCTCATGTGCACCCAGAAATAAAACATTCACAGGCAGACAGTCTGTGTTTCCCCTTCAGTTGAATTGTTGTCAGGATGAAAACTGCATGTACACCATCATGACACTAAAACTCTCCACTGAAACCAGAATAACGACAACTAGCTAGCAGCAACTAGCTCACCTAGATAGCGCCAGGCTAGCATGGCTAGTTTGAACTTGGAAGGTCAGCTAGGCTAACTAGCTAGGCTAAGGCTACCTAGATAACCTCCACTGGACTTCAGTCTAACATTAGCCAGGGTGAAACTGTGGTTCTTTGGCTCCGCCCACTGAAGGTTTAACTCAACCAATGAGATTATTTCTGCCTCCAAGAAACGCTAAAACTCCAATCTGCTAGTTATGGGAAGTGTGTGTGTGTGTGTGTGTGTGTGTGTGTGTGTGTGTGTAGGTATAGAAGAGGATGCAGAGTCTAGCTGGCCTTCCTCTCCTGGCTCGTCGTAGCCCAGATATCGCCCCACGTGCCTCGCTCTATAAATAGTGCAGGTTTAATGCGTGATTGTCCCAGCAGGCCTTTTACGACTGAGCGGGCCAGTAGCTCTTCACTGCTGCTGCCGCGGCGGAGAGATTAACCACAAATGGAAGTCGCCATGCTTCATTCTCAAACCCCCGCCTCGCCCCGCTGTTGCTATGCTACACGGCCCTTCAGACGCAGCGCGCTTTGTGTGTTTTAGAAGGTCAAAGGTCACGACTACGGTTTAGATTTCAACATCAACATCGATGATATACAGACGACTTCTGGACCGGCGACATTTTTTCTCAGGACAGGAAGTAAACATTACTCCTCTGTTTCATTAATGCTCTTGCTGCAGCAGGGTTGTAATATTTCCTCCCATTTAAAACCCATTAATCTCTGAACCTTTAGCAATTTCCGCTGAAGTTTTCCCTTTCAATAGCTTTAAAGGTGTCTGTATTTTAATCTCATGCCCATTTGCTTAATCTGTCGGTTCTAATGCCGCGGCTAAATAGATGCAGACAGAAACACACCGGTGATGTATCGTGTCCTGAGAAGCCATTGTGTTACGCCACTGCCATTACAGTCCATTAACACCGGGAAGAATAAGCTACTTCCTGTTTCCGCTTTTAGCTAGCGCGACACATTGTTAGCCGTTGTTTTTTCCGGGGGAGGTTGGACAAACATCAGCTTCCCAGTACGACCACAGTCTAGTACTGGTGGCCGCTGGGAGCTGCCCAGTATACGTCTTACATGGCACGTGAGCAGCTGGAGGTGAAGGTGCTCAAGGGCACGGTAGTTGTTGAGTTTCTGATTAACTTTATCCACTCACGGGAGTCGACCTGGTGACCTTCTCGGTTGCAGCCTGGCCTCTCTGACCTCCAGGCTAGTCGCTATGCTAATAGTGTTATGAAGTGAGTCTGACCCGGCGCTGGTCTGACTCAGGCTGAAGACTAGCGGAGCCTCCAGGGCCGCCTGCATGTTCTAAAGGCCAATTCTCAATTCTCAATTCTGATTGGCCAGTGGAAGCGTTGTGAGTCTGTTATTTCTGAATGAATGTCTGCTGTCGCTCTGCCATCAATACGTTCTGATCCACTGAATTGAATCGACCGGCGCCACCTTGTGGAAAAAGACGTTGCTGCTTGGTTACTGCAGAGAAACACTAAGCTGCCCGAGGCTAGAAACACGGAAGAGTTTTACCGTGGTGCTTTAACTTTTTCAGCATACAGACATTTCTAAGTGCTGCTGAACTATTTTTGTGGAAGCTTAGAAATTACTTTAGCTTGTAATGAAATAATTAGAAATCAATATTTTGCGTCAAATGATGATGAACGCCTTGGTGAGCAGCAGAGAATATACAGGGAGCCTCTTTTATTTACTCTTTACATTTATCTGAACATCTTCATCAGTAGATCACCAACATTACAAGCAACCGATACTAACGAGGTCAAAGGTCAGCGGCCATAGCACCATGAGAACACACGCAACATACACTTCCCATGACCCCTCGATCACATCCATCATGTACGATGGAGAGCTGAGGGGAAGGTACGCCGGCGTCGCTGTGGTCCTCCGTCTGTCTCCTCCTCCGTCTGTCTCCTTCTCCATCCGTCTCCTCCTCCATCCGTCTCCTCCTCCGTCTGTCTGTCTCCTCCTCCTTCATTGTTATTCAGAGTCAGCGCGGCGTTGGCAACAGGCCTCCGATCGCCTTCACATCAGGATTCTGCTGCTGGGAAGGCTGATGGTGCTGATGGTGCTGATGGTGTGTGTGTGTGTGTGTGTGTGTGTGTGTGTGTGTGTGTGTGTGCGCACGCCTGCCTGCAAGCTTTAATGCAGGTGTGTGTGACAGAGAACACGACACACACCAGAGCAGCGTCATATAAGGCAGAGGGCTGGTGGTTTGGTATGCCAATGAGAGGCTGGTGTGTGTGTGTGTGTGTGTGTGTGTGTGTGTGTGTGTGTGTGTGTGTGTGTGTGTGTGTGTGCGCACGCGTGTGTGTGTGTGTGTGTCACTCTATCCACTCAGTGTAGTGTGCCCATGTTTTCTGCTGCGACACGATTGCATGTGTTTGTATGCATGACACGTGTGTTTTTGTGAATGTGTGTGTGTGTGTGTGTGTGTGTGTGTGTGTGCACGGATGGACCCAAGGATGTTTTTATTGATTGACATCTGCAATAGAGGGAAGGAGGGCGAGCGAGGGATGAGAGAGGAGAGAAAGGCTGCCTGGAAATGGAGAGAAATCAATCAGCCTGTCCTCCGAGTTTATATGGAGGAGAGATGATGGAGGGATGGAGGAGAGGTGGAGGATGGAGAGAGAGAGGGAAAAGAGGGGGAAGAGGAGAGATGCAACAGGGTAGTATAGAAGAGAAGTAGAGGAAGAAGAATTGAAGGGGAAGAAAGAGAAGAGAGAAGGAGAGGAAAAGGTGGAGAAGAAAGAAGAGGAGGAGAGGAGAAAGGAAAGAGGGGAGGTGATGAGGAAAGGAAGGCAGGTGGAAAAGGTAGGAACGGAGGAGAGGAGAGAGGGATGAGGGGAGGTGATGAAGGGATGTTAAATAGGAGAAGGAAGAAGAGGAGGAGAGGAGAAAGTAAAGGGGAGGTGATGGAGTGACGAGAACGAGGAGAAGATACAGAGAAGGACTGATGGAGGAGGAAAGGATGAAAGGGAAGGAATGGAGTAGAGGAGAGAGGGATGAGAGGAGGTGATGGAGGGATAGAAGGAGGAAGGAAGTGGAAGAGAAGAAGAGGGGATGAGGAGGAGAGAGAGGAGGGTTGTAAGAGAAGAAAGAGGAGGAAAGGAAAAGAGGAGGAAAGGAGGGATGTGCTGAGCGAAGGAGAGGGATGAGTCAGGCGCACGTGAGGAGGATGTGAGCTGCATGCTAAAAGTAGCGCACACACACACACACACACACACACACACACACACACCGCTGGCCGCTGGGTGGAAACACACACCTGCATCAGCAGCCGGAGGGAGGGATGGAGGGATGGATGGAGGGAGGGATGGAGGGATGGGGCCTGTGGGAGGGTCTTATAGAGGGCATCCTCTCCTCCTCTACCTCTCGTCTCCTCCCTCCTTCTTCTTCTGTCTCTATCCAGTCACGACTCTGCCTCCCCCCCTTCATCTCTCCATCCTCCTCCCTCTCCATCCCTCTAGTCACCTCCCCCCTCCTCCTCTTCTTTTGGTTTCTCCATTTACCTTCCTCTCTCCCTCCCTCTCTCCTTTTCTCCCTTTCTCTCCTCCTCTCTTCATCCCTTCACCTCCCTCTCTCCTCCTCTCTCTCTATTCATCCCTACATCCTCCTCCCTCTCCTTCAGTCTTCTCTCTCTTCATCCCTCTAGTCACCTCCCTCCTCCTTTCTCTTCATTCTGTGCCACTATATCTCTCTTCCTCTCTCTCCTCCTTACCTCCCCCATCCTCCCCCCTCCCCCCTCCCCCCTCCATCCTCCCCCCTCAGCACTTTGATCATTACAGCTCATCCTAACCGCTCACTGACCCAAACACACACTCCAAACACACACACACACACACACACACACACACACACACACACACCTAATAAACACACACACACACACACACACACACACACACACACACACACACAAATCTATGTACTAGTAGTTGTGATGATGAGAAAAAAACAAGCTTGGTGTTTGGTAGTTTTTTGGGTGATAGACAGAAGAAAGTGTGTGTGTGTGTGTGTGTGTGTGTGTGTGTGTGTGTGAGAGAGAGAGAGAGAGAGAGAGAGAGAGAGAGAAAGGAGGTGATTATGTGTTTTTGTCTCGTTCACATTTTCAAACCAAATAATGAATCATAATATAATTATCAATTATAGATGATTAACGTGAGGAATAAATAAAGAATGAACAATAAATACAAAAGAATAAAGAATATAATAAGGTAAACAACAGAATAAAATAAAGAATAAAAGAGAGAGAGAGCGAGAGACTATGAGAGGACATAGTGTCAAGGTCAAACCGATACTGTTTGTTCCACATGGGTAGCCGTACAGGAGAGGGATGCTGAGAGTGGATGAAATGTCTGGTGGAACCGGTTGACCCTGCTGGCTCGCCCAATGAATGGAAATGGAAGTGTGTGTGTGTGTGTGAGAGAGAGAGAGAGAGAGAGAGAGAGAGAGTGTACAGGGCTGGGTTTTCCTCATCAAACATACATACAGGACATTGATCTTGAGGTCTCCAGTGGAAACAGTATACACACACACACACACACACACACACACACACACACTCAAAAAGCCTATGATCCCATGATCCTTCACACCAAAAACCCGTCTCTCTTTAATTAAATTTTCAATTCTCTTATTTTTTAACACGTTAGATGAACAATATCTCCAAATCTAAATCTAATTCTCTCTTTCTTCCTCCCCTTTCATCCCTCTTCCTCTTCCTCCTCCTCCTCTCTTTGCTGCCCATCTCTTCCTCCTCTCTCCATTCTCCCCTCTCTCTTCCTCCCTCCCTCTTGTCCTCCTCCATAAATGCCTCTTCCCTCCTTCCCCACAAATTCCCCTCCCCCCTCTGTAGATCCTCCCTCCCCTCCTCCAGAGACCACAGTCACTTCCTTTCACACTGTTTGAAGACTACACACTTCCTGCTTTTCTTCTTCTTCTCTCTCTGAATGACGTGGCTTGATGAGTCTCGGCCTCGTGTCGTGACTTCAGACCGCATGGCTGCTATTTCTGACTGTTCAGCAGTTCTCAAAGTCTTGGTCTTGAGGTGGTTACAGGGTCCTGGAGGGGGTTTCAGGGGTCCTTGAGGAGGTATCAGGGGTCCTTGAGGGGGTTCCAAGGGTCTTGAGGGGGTTACAGAGGGTTTCAGGGGTCCTTGAGGGAGTTTCAGGGGGTTTTGAGGAGGTTTCAGGGGTCCTTGAGGGGGTTCCAAGGGTCTTGAGGGGGTTACAGAGGGTTTCAGGGGTCCTTGAGGGAGTTTCAGGGGGTTTTGAGGAGGTTTCAGGGGTCCTTGAGGGGGTTTCAGGGGGTCTTGAGGTGGTTACAGGGTCCTTGAGGGGGTTTCAGGGGTCCTTGAGGTGCATTTTGGCTCCCTCTCTCTTTTCAGCCATTGGAGAGAGAGAGACTACAACAGTAGTTACAGCTACAGTAATGTGCAAAAGTCTTTGGCTCATGTAAAAAAAATTGAAAATAAAATCTCATATTTGCTCTTTTCTACAGAGACACTAATGCAGGAAACCAAGAAATAAACATCTAAAATCTAAATCTAGTGTATATGCAGCACTAGTGCAGGATACAACAATCATGCTCCAGGTTTTCATTCCATCCAAACACTAAACCAGCTGATTTCACTACCTAGTTCCTCCTCTGGGTTAACCGGTGAGCTGCTGCAGTGTTTGGTTGGAATGAATGTATGAGCTTAAACCCAAAGAAAATGTTCAAACTGAAGGTTTCATATGGTAAAATAAGACATTTCCAGGGTTTTGAGCAGCAATATTGGATTTTTGTGCAAATTAAGAAAGTGTCAATGTTAAAATGTTGACCTTCTAAAAGGTTCCCGTGATCAGGAAATGCATTTGAAACTTTAAAATCACTGTAATATCTTGCTTGGTACCTGCTATGTGGTCTTTGGGAATGTTGGCAGGTGCCTTCAGGTGCATTTTCAATACGTCGTTATAGAGACGCCTCCCTCTGTTGCAGTGTGGTGGGTCTGGCCCCATACTGACTAGACTACTGGAGTCTCCTGGGTGACGGTGGACCCAAGGGTGTAACGGCTACCGGTGTGTGTTTCTGTCTAGTCCCATATTGTGACGGGACAGATGTTGGTTTCGGTGTCGAGCCTCCCCCCCAGAGGGAAGTCTCATTATCTGTAATGAGTAGCTGCTGACGGATGAGGGGAGCCGCTCGTGACTCCGACACTGAGCGGTGTAATGATACATGTGCCGTTTGCTGGAGGCTTTCATCCAAAGTGCCTTGCTGACTGTGACTGTGAGTGCATACATATTTTAGCACGGGTGGCCCCGGAGGGGAGTTGAACCCCTAACCCCGGCAGTGTTAGTGCCTTGCTCTACCCCATTGAGTTACACGGGGAATTGAACCCCCAAAGGAAGTCCTAGCGCCATACAAGGAAAGGAATTGGTGAAGTCTCGCTTGTGAAGACGTCGTTTCCTCTGCGACACGAGTGACGCAGACAGAGTTGTTAATAGCTCGCTGAGGATGTTTCCAGCTGTGGCGAGCACCTCCAGTTTTTCTGGGTTCGCATTTTTACAAAGCTGCTACAAGCGATCGAAAAAAACACAAACCGCCTGGGAAATTTGCTTTAATCTTGATGTTTGACTAATATGACCTCTCCCTCCCTCCCTCCCTCCCTCTCCCCCTCCCTCTCTTTTTCCATCTCCAGTATGGGGAGGAGGAGGTGTGTTCGGACCGTCTGGACACCGACTTCCCGGACATCGACCTCTCCCAGCTGGACGCCAGCGACTTCGACAGCGTCAACTGTCTCAGCGAGCTGCACTGGTGCAACGACCAGCCGGCGGACGCCTCGCCGGCCTCCATCTGCTACAGCACGGCCGACGAGCTCTTCGAGGTGAGGGGCGTGGAAACAGATTCAGGCCTCCGTCGCTCTTGAAGTCATTGAAATGTTCTTGAACAGATTGTACATAAGAAATACATGCAAGTCTCTGTTGTGCTTAAAGTTGTTGTTCCCTCGGGAAATGGTCTCGGACATCACTTGTACTTCCTGAGATTCAGCCTGAGGCCTGAGAAAACACAGCAGAAGTGATAACTTTGGCTTCAGGCTGCTTCAGGAACAGACTTTAGTAGTAGGACCAGATGAGATCGATGCTCTGAGGGCTTCAATCCAACTTCTGAAGACCCAAATTTAATTGTCCAAACAAGCTTGGACTTTTGTCACACCAGGATGAGACCAAGCTCACACAATATTTGGATCTCGTATAAAAATCACAAATAGTAAATCAGTTCAGTTCCAACTTAAATGTCATTCCACCTTCACAGTGAAATGAAAAGCTTCACCTGAATAACAGGAAGTGTCCGGGCTACCGTGAAGCCACGCTAAGAGGAAGGATCAGGTATCACGTCCATTGTGTTCCTTCCAAAGCCTCGTTGCACCAGCAGCATGTGACCCATTCAGTCTCTCTGTGGGGAATTGTGGGTATTATAGAAACTGTCTTCGGCTCGGTTCACGCTTTCTGTGTGGCTAGACAGGTGGGAGCCTCCGATGTACCTCGGCATTCGTGATTCTCATGACGCTTTAGTGCCTCTGGAGGAAGAATTTGCAATTTAGCAAGACCCCCCCCCCCCTCGCCCCCCCCTCCACTGCCCAGTCGATTCAGCCACAATTGCATCATTTTGAGCGTCTGAGCCTGAGCCAGGTGTTAAACAGCTGCTGTGTTGCAACCAGTGATAATAATAGATGCAGCAAGTCCCAAAAGCCTGCAGTCAGCTCCACCAATCAGAAGCAATGTCTTAATACAGGAGTCAATCCTGGCTCAGCTGGGTCGGTGCAAGATGGCAGCACACCAGGGGATTCTGGGTAACTGATTTGGATTTCAGACGTTAGATTATTTAATTGCAACAATGAAAGCTGAAACCCAAAGTTGGATCAAATCTAAACTCAATGTAAGACATCACAGGCTGGGTGAACTCACTAAGTTAGCAGCAGGAGCCATTGGTGCAACATTCCCACATAGATGTTCCCCCTTCCTGCCCCCCCAACCCTTCCAACGCTAGGTTAAACCTGGTGAACTGGTCGGTTAGTCAAACTATTGATTATTCTTCTTCTCTCTGAATGACGTGGCTTTATGAGTCTCAGCCTTGTGTCGTGACTTCAGACCACATAGCTGCTATTTCTGACTGAAGCATGGGCTAGTTCAGAAGTTCTCAAAGTGGGGTCCTTGAGGGGGTTCCAGGGGGTCTTGAGGGGGTTTCAGTGGGTCTTGAGGAGGTCTCAAGGGTACTTGAGGAGGTTCCAGGGGGTCTTGAGGGGGTTTCAGGGGGTCTTGAGGGGGTTTCAGTGGGTCTTGAGGAGGTTTCAGGGGTACTTGAGGGGGTTCCAGGGGGTCTTGAGGGGGTTCCAGGGGTCCTTGAGGAGATTTCATGGGTCCTTGAGGGGGTTTCATGTCTTCTTCACTAAGTTAGCATTAGCATGTCTTGCGTGGAGCCATTGGTGCAACATTCCCACACTCTGTCCACAGCTGGCTTCATAGATGTTCCCCCTTCCTGCCCCCCCAAACCTTCCAACGCTAGGTTAAACCTAGAGCTGGTTAACCAGTCGGTTTGTCAAAGTATTGATTAAGTAGTTAGTTAATATCTCATCACATCTAAAAGACCAGAGACAGAGCAACCAGAGGCTGAATGATTCAGGTCCAGATTTAGAGCAATCTGTCCTTTTTTGCATCTCAGTTTGTTTTACTAACTAAGAAACTTGCATGCGAGTCAAGTCGTGGCCCACCAAGCCCTGGAAGAAACCACTGCACGAGCAAACCTCCTCCTTCATCACTAACCGGGGAAAGATATAATTGCGTGTTTGAGCTGTAAGACCGATCCACCGAGCCGTCGCACGCTTCTGCCCTGCAGCGCCTTCATATCTGGAGCGTTCTCTGATCGGCTGGACGCCCCTTCACACCATCACGCAACAGTCTTGCAGCAGATCTTCTTTCAAAGAATCTTAAATGTGCTGCAATCGTTTCGGGGGAGGTTGTGTTGCCTCACCTCGAAATATCATGTGGGCAAAATAACGAGATTTAGATATGACTTACACACATATGACGACAGGCACAAAAAAAAGCTTAATTTCTTCATCGTTGCCAACGCCTGATGAAGAGCTTCCAGATTTGGTCACGTTGGTGATGCAATGCGCTCTTTCCTGCACAATCCTCCTTCACTGGATCTGGGCCTGAGTTGTAATCCCTGGTAGAGCCAAAGCGTCCATCCCTGTCAGCATGTCCTTGAACCCCCCTCACCTGACCTCTGACCCCCTGTGGTGAAACGTAGACGTGCATGTGTGTCTCAGAGGGAGATGCCAAGTGTGTAATATGATAGGTAGTCTGAGTGGGCCTGATGATGCCGGCTGCAGCATCGATAAGAGGCTCTTACTGGATGGATTCAGGGAATGCCCTTCTTGTTTTGCTCTATTAGAAAGCCAACCCTGCGTCATCGATCATCCATCGGTTTCCACTCCCAGCATGCTCTCCCGGTCCCGTCGCGGAGGCTAAATCGGGTCCGCCCTCGACAACAAAACACAACAACAAAGAGATAAAGTAGCATCTGATGGTCCAGATCATCGGCTATGTGATACAACTCTAATAGTGGGAATAGCCCCGCTGCAGCGAGGCACCGCCGGGTATCGGGAAAGCGAAGACAGGCAAGGCATGATGGGAATGCAGGTCAGGTAAACACTGTCTCTCTGTTCTTTATTTGGATCCCATTAGCGGACGCCTCGGCGACTGTTGGACATCCCGTCGTCCACAGAAACGAGACAGAGACGATAATAAACACTAATAGATATCGATTACAACATCAGGTAGGAGACATCTGATGATCAATATTAAATATGGAGGCCAAGATGTGAACATGGGAGATGAATCGACGTTTTCCCGGGGGGGCGGATCGCCGCGTCGATGCGGTTTCACAGTTTTTATTTTCGGTTTGGTTTATTTCCACATACAACAGGTGAATCTCTCTCTCTCTGTTTCTCAATGTCTCTTTACCTCACCCTCATTCTTGAACTCTCTCTCTCTCTGTTTCTCAATGTCTCTTTACCTCACCCTCATTATTGAACTCTCTCTCTCTCTCTCTGTTTCTCAATGTCTCTTTACCTCACCCTCATTCTTGAACTCTCTCTCTCTCTCTCTCTCTCTCTCTGTTTCTCAATGTCTCTTTACCTCACCCTCATTCTTGAACTCTCTCTCTCTCTCTCTCTTAACTTCTTTAAGATGTATTTTCTGGATCGTCTCACTTTTTAACTTCAGGATCTCTCGCTCTCTCTCTCTCTCTCCTTCCCCCCCCTCTCTCTCCCCCTCTCTCGCTCTCTCTCCTTCAACCTCATACCTCCGACCTGCTCCCATTATATCCCATCCTATATACTATCGATCAGACTGGTGCAGCAGAGCAGACGGTCGGTCGGCGTTGGGTTATAAACACACAGTGTGGAGCGACTGGAGTGATAACCAGATGGATGGAGCCCCTATGTCTCTCACTCGCTCTCTCTCTCTTCTCTTCTGTCCATCAATACACCACTTATTTACAGTAGCGCGTCGGTATCTAATCCTGTGTCGGGTGGAATTGATCTGTGTGTGTGTGTGTGTGTGTGTGTGTGTGTGTGTTGGTTGGGTGTGGTGGTGGTGGTTTAGATGGGTTGCGGCACCCGAGGTCGTTTAAACTTCATTTAACCTTGGAGAGAGAGAGAGAGAGAGAGAGAGAGAGCGAGAGCAGAAATGTTCTCTCTCTCTATCTGATCACTGTAACCCAACAGCGGTCCTCTGGAGACAGGAAGTGATGCGTTTTGTTTGGAATAAACAGAAGAAGAACTGGGTAGTTAGCATGAGCAGCGCTAGCCACCGTGGCTGAAGAGACGGAGAGAACCTACAGACACGCCTCCAGTCGTGCTGCTGTTATGTTTGAAGTTGCCGACAGTCAATATTTCTTTCAGGCCCAAAAATGTAAGAAATCATTTTCAGTTCTTCATAGTTTTATTCCTGTCAGGCTGGAAAAGCCTTCAGATCGTCACAGGACACTAAAACTCTCCTCATGTTGAGGTCAGTTCAGGTTCAGGGCTTCCCAGTATCGATCAATCATTCAATAAATATGTAATCAATCAAGCTTCATTATATCAATTATATCAGAGCGGAGGTGGACAAGCCGGGTTTTAGTAAAAGGCCGATATCGGCTCATCATTAACTCTAGTAATGAGGTCAAAGGTCAGAACTGTTCTTGTAAAAGCCCAGAGGGATAAAAGAGGGAGAGAGAAGGGATTTTTTGAAACTTCAAAATAAGAGCGTGGGCGGTGATTCAGCTTGACCAGTGACAGTCATGACACAGAACCTCCAACGGACTGAATCAATGCAGAGGATAATAATTTCCAGGCTTTCAACACAGATTGGAATAACACAGGAAGTTATGTGCTGTGTGTTGATGGGCTGGGTCGGCGAATCACACCCGGAGGAGGACGATGTTCAGGAGATGTTCAGGTCCTGAGTGGATCGGCCTTATTTGTGATTATTACTGAGACTCCGATCAGATCGATGGGACCATTAATAAGTTACAAATAAGGTGTGGTAATAATTTGTCCTAAGGCGTGTACCACATAACCATGACGTCCTGGGTTTGAATCCCAGGACCCGTGCCTCCTCTCTCACCCAATCTTTCCTGTTCACATTTCCTTGTATTGTTTTTAACACATTTATCTGAGAGCTGCTGGTACTGAACCACGGTTAAAAAACATTGTTAAATGTGACAGTACATCTTGGTATGGGTTTGAACATGTGTTGCCCTGTCGACGTGCCCTTGAGCAGGACACCGAAAGGCCTGTCAATCACGGTGTAGTTGTTTGCTCGTATTCTCACCCACGTGTTCACCCTGTCGCCCCCTGCAGATAGAAGAGGAGAATGCGGCTCTGCTCGCCGCTCTGACAGACAGCCTGGACGGCATGGTGGACGCCGAGGTGGGCGGGCTCTCAGTTTTCCACACCCTGGGGGAGGAGCCTGACCAGGAAGAGGAAGAAGACAACAATCTTCCCCTCAACACCGGAAATTTCAGCCAACCAGCCCTGGGGGTGGAGACAGGGGACCCATCTCTAGTAAGAACCATCGCTTATTACGACACCAGCGCTTAGTAGTTGAGTTGAGGTACCTCATTTTGCAAGGGACCCCCCCTGGGACCCCCTTGGGGCCCCCTGCCCTTGTTTTCTTAAAATGAGGACAAAGTTCACGTGTTGCTGTGAAGTTTGTCCTCATTTTCTGAGATGTTTTCATCTTTTAACCTCCTGTTTTTGTCAATAGTCTCAAAAAACCTTCTGTTAAAGTGGAACATGCGCACACACGCACACACACGCACGCACGCACACACACGCACACACACACACACACACGCACGCACACGCACACACACACACACACACACACACACACACACACACACAATCTGTCTGTGTTAATCTGCGTTTGCTCCCCTTCTTGTTCCCCTTGTTCGCCTGCTAGGTTCAAAGTCTGCCTGCAGCTCCAGTACTGAGGGGCGCCGAGGCACAGAGTAACCTTTCATCTAGTCCCGTCCCCTGTGTGTGTGTGTGTGTGTGTGTGTGTGTGTGCGTGTGTGCGTGTGTGCGTGTGTGCGTGTGTGCGTGTGTGCGTGTGTGTGTGTGTGTGTTATGAGGACCAAATGGCCTCACCAGCATACCAAGATGTGTTAAATGCGACAGCTTGTTGTAGCTCCTCTTCCAGGGGTTAGTTCAGGTTTAGGTTGAGGGTTGTGTGAATGAATGTGTGTGTGTGTGTGTGTGTGTGTGTGTATGTGTGTGTGTGTATGTGTGTGTGTGTGTGTGTGTGTGTGTGTGTGTGTATGTGTGTGTGTGTGTGTGTGTGTGTGTGTGTATGTTTCAGCCACATTCCCTCCCTCTTTTCACGCAGTGCCGCTGGATGCCTCCCCCCCTCCTCCCTCCTCCCTCCTCCCCCTGACCCCTCCATCCTTCCCTGAACCAGACTTCTAGGAAGCAGCCTGTTTTTCCTCCGGTCTCTCGGCTGCACCTGAACCACGACCCCCCAGAACCCCCCAGAACCCCCCAAGAAACCTCCCAGAAACCCCCAGAACCCCCCAGAAACCTCCCAGAAACCCCCCAGTACCCCCAAGAAACCCCCAGAAACCCCCCAGAACCCCCCAGAAACCCCCCAGAAACCCCCCAGAACCCCCCAGAAACCCCCAGAAACCCCCAGAAACCTCCCAGAAACCCCCAGAAACCCCCAGAAACCCCGTCCACCTCTCCAGCGCTCTGCAGTGTCCCGTTACGTGGAACCAGCGCGTCCTACTTTCCATGTAGTTCAGTCCACCATTGAAAGAATGCAGGTCAGCGAGCAGCTCGGGAGTTTAATTGAAGCAGGAAGTTATTTCTGCGTAAGAGACTTCACGGCCGCCGCGGCGCTGCCTCCTTATTGGTCCTCTCTGGAGGAACCCGGCGCACTTCCTTAATTTGCCTTAATTTGCCTTGAGTTGCAGCAGCCTACAAAGATGCTTTTGTGCGGCGGGGTGAAGTGAACACCTCGCAGCGTAAATGTTCTGAGCTGTTACCCAGCATCCCCGGCGACGGCGCGGCGGTAACAGCAGCCTGTCGCCGGGGAAACTCCCGGCGTTGAGCTGGTGCTGCCGGTAGCAACACACATAGCTCCAGGAATCATCTCAGGCAAGCGAATGGACTGCTTAGTAACAGAGGAGGGAGAGGAGGTCAACCCACAAAACACTTTACCTTTTGATTTACAGTTTACCCACGTTATCAGTTTGACCTGAATTCATTATTTATCACAGTATCAAACTGATGTATATGAGAATAGGGTCTGTTAAGGCATCGATTAATGACAGTATCATGTTTTTTTTATGTTGGTTGTTGTTTTTCATCATCAACCTAAAGAAATTTAAGACTTCTTAAGATTTTCTGCTACTTGGAATTGAATTTAAGAACAAATTAAAAAGCCAAAATTAAGAAACAAAGCAGGTAAAAGCTTATTTCTGAAACAATAAATGGGCAGAATAAGAAAAAGGACAAGGATTAACTAAAGGTCAGGTTTAGTAATTCAGACAGGATGCATGTTACTACTAAGTCTGCTCTGTAGTAACATGAGAGGATAAAACCCTCTAATAAAGCTGATCTCAGATCTGTCATGTTAGAGGATTTGACTATGGAGAGGAACAACCAGCGGACGGGCATTCCTTCCAAATTGGTGGAAATGATGATGACTGTGATGACCTTAGATGGCTTTAGTGCAGGAAAGGGGAATTGGTGGTTGTCGACACCAGAAAAATGCCAAGCCCTCAACGGCGGTGACCATTAACTGGCATGGAAACAGGAAGTCAACACACCGAGGACAAAGAGGCAGAACTGGTTTTGTTGTTTAGTCCAAAACAGAGGAGCAGCGATAGCGACCTGCTGCCACGTCACTTGTACCGCAAAACACCCTCAACGTCCCTGCAGCCTCCCTGGTGGGTTATCACTCAACTGAGACTGAATGCATGCTGGGTAATCTGTCACGGTTTCCACCTTCACCTAGCATGAAAAGACGTGAAAGGTCAAAGGAGACGAGCGAGGCTAACCGCATGAGGGCCGTGCACGTACCGTGCACGTACCGTCGCACGCCGCCAACAAGCTGGTTATTTGCGTCGTAACCATGGCGCCCGTATCTCCCGTCAGCCTCATCTCGCGGTGTGTTCAAATGCAGGAACAGGGTGCAGGAAACGTGAGAGAAATACTGTTTCCCCAAAGGATTACATGGAGGAGACGCAACTAGGAAACAGGAAGTAGTTTGACGTTGAAACGGCGGTGGGAAGGAAGACATCGAAGGCATCACGCGTCGATGACCTCATGACCTGAAG
The DNA here is from genome assembly GCA_034670385.1 of Hoplostethus mediterraneus. Lineage (NCBI taxonomy): Eukaryota > Metazoa > Chordata > Actinopteri > Trachichthyiformes > Trachichthyidae > Hoplostethus > Hoplostethus mediterraneus. The sequence continues at coordinate 164,144 of JAXDDW010000116.1, read as the reverse complement.
ATGATTTACTCGATGTTAATGTTGTCGCGCTGGAAAACAGAACATGTATGAAACAAGTTGGAAGGTTCCTGGAAAGAGAACCCGATATTCCCTGACTTCCTCTGGGAATTTATCCAGTTCCCTCTCTCTCTCTCTCCCTCTCTCTCTCTCTCTCTCCCTCCCTCTCTCTCTCTCTCTCTCTCTCTCTCTCTCTCTCTCTCTCTCTCAGCATTGTGGCACTGTTTCCATTAAATACATTATGAGCAGCCTGACATTCACATGCAGCCACACAGAAAAGCCTGGTGTAATAACATTATGCTGTTTACTCTGCTGAGGCTGCCAGATGTGTGTGTGTGTGTGTGTGCGTGCGTGTGTGTGTGTGTGCATGTGTGTGTGTTTGTGTGTGTTACATCACCCATCAGTAGAGTGGCTTAGCATCACTCATCTGGTCTGTCTGACTGGAGGCAGGCGTCGCCCTCTAATGGTGGGAGCCGGTACTGCAGGGGCCTCACTGACTGCTTGTGTGTGTGTGTGTGTGTGTGTGTGTGTGTGTGTGTGTGTGAGTGTGTGTGTGTGTGTGTGTGTGTGTGTGTGTGTGTGTGTGTGTGTGTGTGTGTGTGAGTGTGAGTGTGTGTGTGTGTGTGTGTGTGTGTGTCCCTCCACAGAACAAGGCCTCCATTGAGGCGGCTATCCGAGCTCTGGCAGCCCTCCAGAGTAGAGTAGAGTAGAGTAGAGTAGAGTAGAGTCGAGGTGCCAGAGGGCCTCGGTGCTTCACACAGACACAAACCTTCAGTCTCTTCTTCACTTTCCTCAATGGACTCTCAGAGCAGCATCATCGCATGTCGGGAGCCAAGTTGGCTCGCCCACAAAGGGCCGCGGTGGCCCCATTAGCAATGTGGGCGACGGTCCCGCTCGGTCATTTGACCCAGATAGTACTGCGTGTGTAGCGCCAGTTGGCTGTAACGCAGTACTCATTAAAGTAATATTCAGCGATGTAGAGGAAGATGTGGGTCGACTTCCATCACCCGGCGATTTGGTTTTTTATCTCCTCATCAAAAGGTGGTGAAGTTTTTACCAAATCATCTCTCATGTTTACGTTGTCCGACGTCACCTGAACGCCTCTTCCCCCTCACATCTGTATGTTCTGCATCGTCTTCTCCTGAACGTCGCTCGGCTTACGGGGGGATTTTCTCTAAGCTGATTCCAGCTGATAGTCCTGTCATGAAACTAGGCGCCGGAATGAAAGGATGAATGGGAGGATGAAAAGAGGGAATGGGAGGATGGCAGAGAGAAGGAGTGGGGTCTGTGTTCATATCCGTTTGAAAGGTAACAGGGAGGGAGTTCGCTCTCGGTTTCCTCTCCTTATCTCGGAAAGCACGGCATTCTGGGTGATCTGAAGGAGAGGCGGGGGGGGGGGGGGGGGGGGGTGGATGGATGGAAAGAAGGAAGGATGGGAGGAGGGAAAGGAACGTTTTAGAGGGATTCATGAAAAGAGAGACGGGTAAAGATGAGAGAAGGGAAGAGGGGCGGCAATGAAGAAGTAATAAAAAGGGAGGAGGTGAAAAGGAGAATAAATGAAAGACGGGAAAGGGATTAAAGAGGAAGGGGAGGAGATGAAAAGATGAAAGAGGAGTGGATGGAGAAGAAGAGGGTGAATTAATGTACAGAGAGGGGAGGAAGGAAACGAGGGATTGGCAGAGGAGAGAGGATGGAAGGATGGGGAGGAGGAGAGAGGAGGAGGAGGAGAGGAGGATGGGGAGAAGGTGGAAGGATGGGGGAGGAGGAGGGAGAGGATGGAAGGATGGGGGGGAGGAGAGAGGGAGGAGGAGGAGGATGGAAGGATGGGGGGAGGAGAGAGGGAGAGGAGAGAGGATGGAAGGATGGAGGAGGAGGGGGAGGATGGAAGGATGGGGAGGAGAGAGAGGAGGAGTGGAAGGATGGGGGGAGGGAGGGAGGAGGGGAGGAGGAGAGAGGATGGAAGGATGGGTGGAAGGAGAGGGAGGAGGTGGGGAAGGATGGGGAGGAGGGAGGAGGAGGAGGAGGAGGAAGAGGATGGAAGGATGGGGGGAGATGGAAGGATGGGGGAGGAGGGAGGAGGATGGGGAGGGAGAGAGGAGGATGGGAGGAGGAGGAGGAGGAGGATGGAAGGTAAGGATGGGGAGGAAGGATGGGGAGGAGGAGAGGAGGATGGAGAGGATGGGTGGAGGATGGGAGGGAGAGAGGGGAGGAAGGGAAGGAGGGGAGGAGGAGGTGAATGGATGGAGAGGACGATGGGCTTGAGATTGTAAGCGGGAGGCATGAATGCAGGGACGAGGAGTACAACAATGGCAGGATGCGAGAGCAAGGCAACTCAACACAACGACGATACACAGAGAACATGCTCGAAGATAACGAGACAGACGACACATGGCTTGGGTTGGAGTCTTTTATATAAAGAGTAGAAACATGGATGTTTCTACAGAACAGATGACCTCGCTCCCGTGCTCTCTGACGATCGCCTCGCAGGTCATGAGGCTGCCGTCTCTCCCCATCCAGTGATGACCTCAGGCTGTACCGTCCCAAGTGCTCCACGGGGTGTCACACACACACACAAAAGGCGCACACTGGCATCCCATAGCAACAGGAAGCCACACCACACGCCTGGTCTGTTGCTCTGTAGTATAGGGGTGAAAATTTGGTCGACTTCAGCAGGAAAGATGGCTCTCTGCTTCTCTCGTCCCCGGTGCTGTTCGTTCCTCGCCTCATGATGGAACACGATGACCCTCCACTGCGTGTGACTACAATGGCGGCTAGCACGCTACCAGAGCCTCACACCCTCAGTCTTCAATGAGGGGAAATGGTCGACTCAGCAGGATGTAGGTGGTTGTGTTTGAGTGCCGGGTGCGTGTGATTGACAGCGGCGGCCATGATGGAAACACCAGATGCTCCTCCCTCAGACGTACACTAGACCCGACTGAGCCTGAACGCAACTCAACACCTTTCACCTCTCATGTCTTCTTAATGTCGGCAAGATAACAACATTAGATTTCCAATCCTCTCAGCAGGACGATGCAGAAGCTCCTTCAAGCGTCGATGTGTTTTAACTCGCCAGCGGGTCGATATGTTGTTGTTGTTGTTGTTGTTGTTTTGCAGTGACTCGGTCCAGTGTGGAGGACCGAGTCTGTAAACAACCTTAAGCTCTTCCAGTCGTCTGGTTTCAGAGTTTTAGTGTCCCATCATGGTCTAAAAGTTTAAGAGGCTTTTTCATCCTGACAAGAATAAAACTAAATATCGTCCATCAGCTTCAACACAGTAATAGTGGTGTTGGTCCCAAACTCTCCTGCAGACGTTCTCCAGGGTTCTCCGTTAGAGTAGACAGGAACTACCAGACGGTTCCCTGACTCCAGATCAGTTCCTCTTGGATCCCAGAGCAGCAGCAGGATATCTGAGTTTAGACCAGAACGTGGTAGACGGGGGGACGTCCACGATGGCTACCGCCGTATGACTTAGCCGTGATTAGACGGCTGCTAGCATGGTTGCTGCTAGCATGGTTGCTGCTAGCGGCCGTTGATTAGCTCAGCGCTCATTTATCTTCTGCAGCCGTAGAGAAACGGTGAGCGTCCACAGAGCTGGAGGAGGATACAGGACCATCCATCAACCTCGCTGCTACAGAGCGCACGTGTGTGTGCGCGTGTGTGTGTGTGTGTGTGTGTGTGTGTGTGAGAGAGAGAGAGAATAAGTGTGTGTGAGTGTGTGACAGCTTTGGAGAGTTTTAGAGGAGTGAGGTTTTGCGGTGGCAGATGGTGTGAGTCTCTACTGAGAGGTGAGAGGGCAGTAGTGAAACATAGTCTCTCTCTCTCTCTCTCTCTCTCTCTCTATGAGTGATATGGAATCAGACGTTTCATAACAGCTGCACATTGAATCATCCTTCACAAAGCAGGAAGTAAAATGTCCTGCTATACAACACCAAGCTACTCATGTTCCAGTTCTGGGTCCAAAACTGACCAATCGTAGACAACGTGACGTCACGTTGAGATGTTTCCAGTCTGACATCAGAAAATGTTTCCTGATCTAAACCATCAACGGGAACCGTCAGGTTTTGGTGTCAGCCAATCAGAATCAAGGAGCAAGGGCTTCTTTCTAGACCGACGATCAACAATCATACAGGAGAAATCCATCAGAGGAGAGAGAGACCGACAGGAGATAGACCAGAATGCAATGCAGTAGTAAGATAGACCAGAATGCAATGCAGTAGTAAGATAGACCAGAATGCAATGCACTAGTAAGATAGACCAGAATGCAATGCAGTAGAAGATAGACCAGAATGCAATGCAGTAGAAGATAGACCAGAATGCAATGCAGTAGCTAATATAGACCAGAATGCAATGCAGTAGTAAGATAGACCAGAATGCAATGCACTAGTAAGATAGACCAGAATGCAATGCAGTAGCAAGATAGACCAGAATGCAATGCAGCCACAAGACATTTTGCAGTTCACTGTTTCTGGAGGAAGAATAACTGACCAGGGGTTGCTTGTATCATCAACCTGCTACTGTAGCATTAAGTGTGTGTGCGTGTGTGTGTGTGTGTATATGTGCGTGTGTGTGTGTGTGTGCGCGTGTGTGTGCGCGTGTGTGTGTGTCTCCGCCCTCAGAGTGACATTCCTCAGGAGCGGAAGCCGCGGGCGGTGCGTCCGGCGGGCCGCCTGTGCACCGAGCTGCACCGCCACCTCACCACCGCCCGGGACGCCGAGGACGCCCCGGCCCCCGACACCGAGGAGGACGAGGAGGAAGAGGAGGACGAGGACAGCGAGTCGGAGGACGACGACGAAGAGGAGGAGGAGGAGGAGGAGTCTTCGAGCAGCGAGGCGGAGAGCGCGGCGGCGGCGGCGGAGCCGGCGAAGCCTCAGTTCAGCTCGGAGAAGGAGCTGAGCTCGGTGGTGGAGCTGATCCGGTACATGCACACCTACTGCCTCCCCGTCCGCAAGCAGCAGGGCTGGGACCGCAAGGACCGCGAGCTCCCCGGCCCGGCCCGCAGCCGGGCTCGGGCCGACGCCTCCCGCCCCCCCCGCCGCCGCCGCGCACGCTCACGGCAAAGCGGCCTCGGCGGCCGGGCCGGGGGCCGGCGGGGGCCCGGCCGGCGCCGCCCCCAGGAGGCTCCCCTTCGCCAGGAGGAGGGAGGTGAAGGCCAACTCGCTGCTGCGGGAGCTCCTGGAGCAGCGGAGCTCCTTCGACGTCAGCAAGCCTTACAGACTGCACAGCCCCCCCCTACTCCCACTCCCACAGCCCCAGCAGAGGAGGGGGAGGAGTCCCGGCTAGACCCGCCCACTCCTCTAGCACCGCCCCCTCCAAACCAGAACTTCACAAAGACTCCTCCTCCTCCTCCTCCCCTGACAGGAGATCCCTCAGCGCCTCCTGGTCCTCCGAGGCGCCTCAGAGCCCGGAGGAGATGCCGGAGGACGGTGGCTCCTTCTCCGTGCGCCGGTCCCGCCGGTTGGCCTCGTTCCCCAGCCGCTTCGCCAAGAGGCTGCGGCCCGGACGGGCGAGGGGGGGAGAGGGGAGAGAGAGGGAGGAGAAGGAGGAGGAGGGGGGGAGAGTCAAACTCCTGCCGACCCAAGCCGGAGGGGGAACCACCACGCGGCCGAGCCCGGGCGCCGGCAGCCCCGGCCGGGAGCCGACCAATCCCTGCTGCCACAGCGGTGAGAGGGGCGGGGCCGGCAGCGTTCACACTGCACGCCGCAGCGCTCGATTCTGATTGGCCGCTCGTCTGTTTTGTGCGGGAGACGAGTCACGTCTAGTCTAGATGTAATCCAGAGTAACCATAACAACTCTCGCTTGTTTCTAACACATTTTTGGTGTTTGCCTTCGAGTTTTGGCTGAGTTGAGGCGTCTCTCTAAATATCACTGAGTTCAGTATTTGGTTTTTCTTCCCGCCGGTTTCTCTCGTCGTCTCCGCCGAGCCGCCATGACAACGCCACAATTATAACGTCTCAGGGGGATGATGGGAGACGAATTACGGTTTGAGCGTTCAGATACGAGTCGGGATCCGACGCTGCACCGCGTATCCAGACAAGGACTGAGGAAATGTGTGTGCTTTTTGCTGTTCACACTGATTAGCGAACATCAGATCTGTGTCACATTTGAGGGGAAAACCGAATTGGGACGTTCAGCTGAAGTGTGAACGGAGCCACACACACACACACACACACACACACACACACACACACACACACACACTTCGAGGCTTCATCTCAGACGGTTACTCTTCAGTCGCCACAGAAGCACCGCGGCTCCGAGGTTCTCCAGATGCACGACCGTGTAGGTGCAATGAATTATGGTTATTGTAGTTCACTAACACGCTTTAAATCTTCGGTAAGAATCGTTCCGCTTCATCGTCGAGTCACCTGGGCGTCCCGGAGAGTAAAGACCACGTAGATGTTAGTTCCTCGCATGATTTTGAAAGTGTAACAGCTCTGGTTTATATGGTCTCTGGGGACAGTCGGACATTTTGAAAGCTTTAGCCGTCACTTGACCAGCTCGGCCTTTCTAGCACACACACACACACACACACACACACACACACACACACACACACACTCAGATCCATGCAGGAACTCACACACCTTCTGAGTGTGTTTGTGTGTAACTGACTTTTTCTTCTGATTGCAGAGAAGCGAGCCTGCCTCTGTCTGCCGCTGAACCCCAAGACCACAGGGTGAGCATCATGTATTGATCCTTCATCTATCTGGTCTCAGTACTACAGACATGTGTACCGTAGAAATCAAATCTCTGATGTCTCTTAACTAGGGCTGTACCAAACGATTATTTTTTAAACGATTAATCTAGCGATTATTTTTTCGATTAATCTAACGATTAATTTGACGATTAATCTAACGATTATTTTTCTATTGCTCGATTAATAAAATTACTATTTCCTCCCAAATGTTCCCCAAATAAATATAAAAATTACGTCGACGCGTCGCCCCACCCTTACTCTTAACCAACTAGTTGCTTCCTCTTGGGAATGGAGGAAGTCGTTCACCAGGCTTCATGCTGCTCCGACCACAAGGTGTTGATATTTCATATTATACAGCAGCTCTTTAAGGCAGAGTGACCCCTCCCACTCTGGGATGCATTACTGACTTTAGATGAAGAATTAATTTGTAAAATATTATAAATATAAAAGAATAAACCAACATGCCAAGAGGAATAACAACGATAAAACCTCTTCAGATCACAACGTCAAGGCTTCCCATCAATCAATCACAATAAATATGGAATCAATCATATCCGTCGTATCGGAGGATGAAACTGACTGGACGTTTAATAAAAGGCACATAGTGAGAATACGTCTTCTTCTGATTGGTGGAGCTGAAATGAAGCAACAGAGGCGGGATCTATTTCTCATGTGTACCAGTGAGTCGCTGTCATGTGATGTATGATGTCATCAGAGACGAGCCGAACTCAGAGATCCTAATGAATCCAGACCCCCGGCTGTTTTACAGCTTTTAATCTGCACCAGTCAAACTACTCTTCCAAATTACCCCCCCGCTCCCCCGAACCTGGAACCTGTCCAACACCAACCAATCACAAAGCTGAATAGTTTTACTGTACAACCCCCCTGGCCTCCGTCCATCTTCCAAATGAATCTGTCTTCTTAAGTCTTTTTTTGTATTTTGTTCTTTGTGGAGGGTAAGTAATACCCCCCCCCCACTACCCCCCCCCCCCCCCCCCCCCCCACCCCCCACCCCCCCTCCACCCGAAGCCAATCCACTCGGCACCGCTCCTCCTTTCATGGCAACTGGGAAAACAGAAGCAGACAGCCAGAAATAGAAAACAGAAGAAGAATAGCGAGAGGACAGCGGAGTACATATGGTCTTCGTGATAAGAAACAAGCAGCGCCGAGAAATGCCACTAGCGGTAACGGAGGAGGAGGAGGAGGAGGAAGAGGAGGGGGGGGGGGGGTAATTCAAATTTAGCGGACATCAGCTGAAACTCTTACAAGTTTCTTTTTGTTGCTTGAGAGAAAACGAGTTTAAAGCTTTTGCCGAGAAGCTTGAAAGGCTGCTGCTGGATTCCTGTTTCTAAGATGACGCAGCAATCTCTTCTTTGTCTCCTTCTCTGTCGACCTCTCTCTCTCTCTCTCTCTCTCTCTCTCTCTCTCTCCAGGGAGTCCCAGTACAGCACCAAGCCTTTTGAGCAGACGCTCGGTGTGGATCTGTGTGGCACCGCAGGTAAACACGTTTTCCTATTGACTTGTTTACAAGGCTTTGCGTCTTAGGCTCTGATTCAGTGTACAAAGCCGCAGCGATGGGAGCGATGAAACCAATGAAACCATACCCTAGTTTGTTTGGCCGTAGAAGCGTGTAGCGTGTAGCGTGTAGTCGTGGTTCAACGGATCTCAACGGGCAGAGCAAGACGCCGATGCTGCCGGGCTCTCCATTCCCTCCGGGGCACCGGTGCTAAAAATGTCTGCACTCGTGACGCTGTGAGGCACTCTGGATAAAAGCGTCCACCAAACGGTTCACGTCCATGCACACGGTTCGGTGACTACTCGGTGAACGCATCCTGATCAATATTTATGAATCAAAGCCAGCTGTTCCAACATCCAATCACATCACTCTGCAGTCAGGAAGTCCATCCTGTTAATTTGTAATCAAATGAACCGGCAGCATCTTGTGCCAAAAAGACGTTCTGGTTTGCTGCTTTGCTCCTCGCTGAAAACGTTTAATTCCAGCGTTGACCACTGCAGTTAGAACATCACAGAGCTACTTCCTGGTCAGTGAACGCACCGCGCACCAACCTAGACCTGGTGTGACTTCTACCGTCCTACCTGGTGGACGAGACACACTGGGTTTCTGTTATGAGGACTTTGAGGGTCTGGAGGGTCCGGAGGCCTGAAGAGACCTCCATAGTTCCACTAAGCACTGAGCACTGCAAAAAGTGAACCAACTAATGAACACACAGAGCTCAGATCTCACAGAGACGCCCGAGCACCAAATAATGACCAGCTTTGTGTATATTACCCTTTACATGTACAGATATGTCTGTACATGTATACCTCATGTACAGACATCTGATCACTGATCAGTTATACCTGTTAAATCCAGGTATTTCCCACCTTTGCTAATACGGTAGTAGAAGTTCAAACTTGTAGGCAGTAGTGGCCCAAAGCTTAGAGAAGTACACTTGTGTACTGGTAGGTCACCGGTTTGAATCCCTGGACCAGATTGGGAAAATACTGTCAAAGTGCCCTGAAGCAAGGCACCTCACCTCCAGCCCCGTGGCCAACAGTCAACCGCCATGTGGGAATGTGTTTGAACTGTGTGAGCAGGGTGTTGCTCGCATAAAAGTAATCTTGAAATGTGCCTCACCCCAGGTCTCACCCCCCCCACCACCCCGCCTCACAAACCCGTGGAGGACGAGCTTTTCAAACCGGCAGAGGGAGGGAAGGGAGGTGGCGGTGGCGAGGGCGGAGGAGGAGGAGGCGCCGAGTCCGTCCACCCCGCCGCCAACGCCAACGGCAACGGTGCCGCCAAGACCTCCTCCTGGCTGAGCCGCCACCACCAGCGGAAGCTCCCGGAGCAGACGGAGCTCTACGCCCAGCTGCGCCGCATGGGCCAGGCCGGAGACGGCGAGGTCCACCGCACCTTCGGCGACCACGACTACTGCGCGCTGAGCCTCGGCGAGAGCCGCGAGCGCAGCACCGCCATGCTGGGCGCCATCCTGCGAGCGCGGGAGGAAGGAGGCGAGGAAGGAGGAAGGACCCGAGCGCCCAAAGGAGCCGAGGATCAGGCGTCGGTGTCGGAGGGGAAGGGGAAGGAGGACGAGGAGGAAAGGCCAGCGCTGTTGGAGGTGTTGGAGAAACAGCGAGAGCCCCAGATGAAGACGGCGGTGATGAAGACGGCGGTGATGAAGACGGCGGTGATGTCAACGCCACCGCTGCCCGACCGCCAGCTGGCCACGCCGCCGACCTCGGAGGAAGAGGCAGATCGTTCGTCAGCATCTCGCTCGCCCTCACCCGTCCTCCACTCGTCTCCCAACTCCCCCGCCAGCAAGATAGACTTCAGGTAAGAGAGAGAGAGAGAGAGAGAGAGAGAGAGAGTTACAGCGAGATAATGAGAAAAAGTGAGAATGAGGGCAAGGTAAAGGGAGAGAGGAAGAGGAACAGGGATAGAGCGATAACTGATGTCTTGCTGCAGTCCACCTGTTTCCTCATGTCTGACATTTTGCTTTCACCTTGTATCTCTCCCATCTCACCTTCTGTCTTTGTCTCTCTCCCTTTCTTTCTCTCCATTTGTTAGTGAGAACTCAGAGATCTGTCCCGACGACAAGCAGAGGAACAAAGCCAAGTCTGACGAGGTACAGAGCACATACAAGGTTTCTCCTTCAGTAACCCCCCAGGGTTTACCCGGGTGTTGAACACCGGACTCATTCAGGCCATTGCGTAACCCGTGGCCGCGTTCACACCGCAGCCGAGCAGCATAATCCGGCGCCGCTAGCTTGCTATGTAGAAAATGTAGCATACCGGTTAGCATGCTAGCTGCCAGTGGTATACAACCAATATACAAGCTAGCTCTGCAGTGTGGTAAAGCAGTGCCGATGTTTAAGGTATTTTTGAACGGGTCTTGGGCACATTTAGCTTCGCTGTACTTTATTTTCTCACTGCTTTCCTTCATTGTTGCTGTGGCTTCCCTGCACTGTGGCCAGTAGCCTCACCTTGATAGCCTCAACCCAGCTCACCGCTGGCCACGCCCACACGACACACCCACGGCAAATGGTAGACACTCCAACACCATTGAAAAGCCAATTTGAGGCAAACGGTCACAGACACAGACTGATAATGTAGAATATCTACTGTTTATTTATTGTGAGAAAAGTTTTATGTTGCAGCTCTGAGATCAGATTGTTAGCGTGCATGTAGACGTGCATGTGAAGTGACTGTTCAGCCTCAGGAAGCTGTCCTGCTGCGTGTCAAGCCTTCCTCCTGAATTCCCACGTCTGTCTGTATTCTGTATTGTCCTTTGTCCTGACTGTTGCCATGGTTTCCCTGTTGCTAGGACAACTGCCAGGTGTTTTACATCCACAACCTGCCGAGCAGTGTGACCCAGAACATGCTGAGGAAACGCTTCCAGGTCTTCGGCAATGCAGAGGACTGCAAAGTCATCATCCGCAACGAGTAAGTGGCCTGCTCTGGTTTCCTGATGTGACGAATTGTGATGTTGGAGCTTTTGTAGGTTTCTGTTTCAGAGTATGTGGCTCACTGCAGAAGCTTTCTGGTTTTTACCAATACAAAATTATCGTTGTAGATAAATTATTCCTTACTTCCTTACTATTTACTGTAGAGGGAAATTGACTTCAACAAACTTCACTGGAGCTTTTTGAAGCCTCCACTGGGACAGAACAGTAATCCTGTTATCACAAGTAATTGGAAACAAGATTATTTCATTCCACTTTTTGCATCTGATATCAATATGTTTTTACAACTACTACTATGGGCATGCTACATGAAATGGAATGTGAAGCCTAGCTTGTAGTTTCTGATTCTGTGATCTAAAACTCTAAAAAGCTGGAAGAGACACTGGACCGTTTTGACCAACATAGTCGTCACTGTGAAACAAGTAGACCCCTGAAACAAAACCACTTGGACGACATGTACGACTTTATTTCTGTGATGTTGGTTTTTCTTCTTCTATGGAACTTTTTTGTGGACATTTTTCTTTTTGAAATCATGCTGGGAGAAATACCTGCTGCAGTAATTACACGCCGGGATGCTTTCTAAGGAGGAATACGAGCAGCAACCGAGGTGGTGTTTGTGGTTTCCGTGTATCCCACAATTCTTTGTGTTTTTGTTTGTTTTGTTTTTGCTCTCTCTGCGTAGGACTAGAGTCAATTTGCCACTATGTGCATTCAGGTAGCAGAACAGGATGGATATCTATGTTCACCTAAATCACCGTTCCCTCTCTATTGATGCCAATATTTACCTTCCCTTCTTCTTAGGAAGATGGAGTCATTAACTTAATGCATGTGTCTGTCTGCCTGTCTGTCCGTCCATCTGTCTGTCTGTCTGTAGCGAGCGCTGTGGAGTGATAAAGATCCGTCAGCCGGGGCTTCAGAGACACTGGAGAGAACGGGAGATATTGTTCCAAAATGGAGCCGGAGGACTCAGGAGGGTGACCAGGAAACGCTACATAGACCTGGGTAATGAACCTGCACACACACATCACACACACACACACACACACACACACACACACACACACACGGCTGAGTGTTAGTGTAACCCAGACGGATGAGGTTTAAAGCTGCACTAGGAACTTTGGCAGCTCCGAGTTGCAGCATGAGCCTTTCGAAGGTTTGAAGGACTTCACTACCCAGAATGTAACATGACATCAGTAAACTGTCCACTTCCTGGACCTGAATGTCTCCTTGGTGTGTGGTGGGAGGAGTCCATGTTTCTCTGGACGGAGACGCTGTTGTACTTTGCTCTTCAGTTTTGAGTTGTCAGCAGAAATCTATTTGGACAAATAGGGTGAATCCACAGCATCTCGGTTAGGGGGGAGGGGGGGTGATGCTCTACCCTGTTGAAGCCTAGAGCAGCAGAGCTTAGTAAAACATGAGAAGCAAATTCCAGAAAAGATTGCAGACAAGTCCATCATGCTGAGATAAAGTTGCCGGGACTAGAATCTGTCTAGTTTATAGTACGAGCTGCTGTGTGTCTTGGCCCATTTCAAACGGTAAAGACGTTTCCTGTTCTTGTGTTGCTGAGACGTTTGTTCTCCTGGAAGAGCGTTCTCCACAACTCGGTATGTCTCGGTACTGACGGTCCTGTTTCCACTCTCTCCTAGACGAGGCCGGTCCGGGCCCCGTCAAGAGCAAGTACGATGCGCTGGACTTCGACACTCTTCTGAAGGAGGCCCAGAAGTCCCTGCATCGCTGACATCACGGCGCCTCTGGACCGGCCAGCCTTAGCAAACTGCATCGACGCCCCTCTCCGACAGCGTGGCCCCGCCCTCAGACAGGCCTCTCAGTACCTCCATGCAAGGCGACCTCGCAAAATGTTTACATTTTTACCATTGGAATAACGTTAGAAAAAGGACCGTGTTTTTTTTTTTCCCTTTCACCGGAGGATTCTGCTCGAACGCGAGGAAGCTGCGGGGGAATCCGGAGGAGTCGAGAGACAATGGAAGAAATAGGACTTTTAACAGCAGTGGTACAACGACTACAACTATAAACAGCAATGACAACAAGTTCTCTGTTGAACAACAATAACAACAAAGCTGCTTTCCGTCTGTGTTGGTGACATCATCACCCCGCGTCAGGAGTGAGAGACCTCTGTAGCAACAATACCTTGCTATCCCTGCATTGCGTCAGTCGTCGTAGTGTGTGTGTGTTTCTGCGTGTGCGTGTCGTTTGTTTTCTGTTTGTTTGTTTGGTATAAACCCGCCCCCAACCAACCCCCCCCCCCCCCCCCCCCCCCTCTCTGGTCAGGGGTGGTGAATCTGATGTGTTCGCCATGAAGTCGTGCGGTTGTATAATGAGAAAAAAATGACCCTGCTTTGTTTGAAGTGGGAAAAATTGTGGATGTTATAAAAATTTCCGAGGAAAAAAAAATACAACAAACTGTGTGTTGCATTATGGACAAAGAAAATAATGGGGAAAAAAACATTTATTGTAATCATTTGATGACTGAAAAAGTTTACAAATCTAAAATGAAGAAGAAAAAAATCCTGTTTTTTTTTTTCTTTTTTGTAATTGTAGTGCTTCCTTGATTTGATCTATGCACTGTAAGGAGGCGGAGTCTCCACGATCCTCCACTTTCCCCTTGACTGACTAACTCTGCCACGCGACCGCGGCTGCTGCTACTGGCTGCTACAGGCTACGGTCGGCGCGTCGTTGAGCGTCGCGGTAAGACCCTGGGCTCGGGAAAATCTCATCTGAAAATAGTTTCCAACTCATCCAACCAGCCGCAGAATAAGCTAAACCGAACGGTCCTCGTATTTGTGTTATTATTTGAGAACATTAATTTAATTTGCCAATAGGCTGAATCTCATTCTGAATTGATATTTTCTTGTATTTTTCTTCCTTCATTGACTAACTGCCAAACTACAATCCAATTAGTCATTTTCGACGCCATCCTTCAAATTGACCCAGATGTGACAGTGATGGGTCCCCAACCAATCAGATCATGACATGCCCCGCCCATTCTTCCTGAAACACGGCCATGAGTCGAAGTCCTCTCTGGCCTTCCAGACCCTGAACCGCTAGCGGCTGTTTAGAAATGTGCAGCTGATTTTTAAACATCGGTTGGCGCTTCTCGGGGTGAATCCCGGGATCATTTTTTCCCAGGTCCACAGGGTCTTACGTCTCCATCGCTGAACTTGAGGGTCTACTAAAGGCTGCAGCCTGTTGGCGCCCAGCGAATGCCGCACCCAATGCAACAGTTATTGTTTACATGAGGGCTGCAGCAAGCAGGTCTGAAGTGGGGAAGTAAAGACGGTACCCAAGGACGCTTCAATACCCCGAGCAAGATATTCATCATTCGGTTCACCCGTAGTTTGACCTCTGTCACAGAAAATAGTCGTCACAGATTTAGAACTGCAAATACAGAATCAGAATCGCTTCATTCATTCATGGACTGTAGAGGACTTTCTCTTCAGTCACAACTTGCAACTCAATTCTCAAAGTACAAAGGACATTGAGACCATCCGTCACATCTCTGAAGCCATTTGCTCCCCGTGGTCCACCCAGTGAAAAACCACCAGGCCGGTTTTCTTCACTGCATACCTAGAAACACACAGATAACTACGACGTGGGATGAATCCGTCGCTTCAAATCGAATGTATTCAAGAATCTGAATGTAATCCCGCCCTCCCCCTCCCCCGCCGTCGCTTCTGCTTGCCCCGAGGTTGTGGAGCTTTGTGGTGCGTTTAAAGTCGTCCGCAGAACGGACTCTGTTTTCTCGGGTAGCGTCCTGCTTTCACGTCCCTGCTGCAGCCAGTAGCATCGGCCCCTGCGAGGGAGAGAGCCTCCAAGCCTGCCAACAGGGCGGCGCCAAAACCGCCACTCACGAAAAACACTGCAGCCGGGGGGGACGGGCGAGGGCGGGGGATGGGCTGGGCAATTATGAAAAAAGAGCATCGGCCGAGAATCTGGCTTCTCGTCCGGGAGGTACTGTATCAGCTGAGCCTCTCTACCTCACATCCCTCCATCCCTTCATCCCTCCATCCCTCTCTTTCTCTTGGACGCTCTCCCCCCAACCCCTTCCTCTTTTATACTCGTTCTTCCTGTTGTTGTCGTTCTCCGTGCGAGGGTTTCCCCATCTGACGAGGTGGTTATGGTTAAGGGTGGTTTGTTTTTTATGCTGTAACCTCTCCTGCTCCTGCTAAGCCCCTCCCCTCCGAGGGAAATAACTTTCTACCTGTGTCTCTCTTTCTCTCTCTGGCTCTCGTGGCTGGTTTTTAGCGTGTCCGTTTTCTGGAGTCTCGACCGTGTGTTTGTGTGTATCTGAGTGTTTCGTCTTCGTCTCGTGTTCGGAGTCGGACGCTGCCGCTGCTTAGGGGGTCGGCGAGGAGGCGGGGCCGGCGAGGGGGCGGGGCCGGCGAGGAGGCGGGGCCGGCGGTCGAGGGTTTGGCGGCGGGTTGGTCGGTCCCTGGTTGTGCTGGGAGGTGAAGATCCCCACGTCTTCTCCCCTCTCCCTCGTTTTCTCATTTCCAGGGACACTCCATCCAGCCCTCCATCTTCCCCTCTCCTCCTCCTCCTCCTCCTCCTCCTCCTCCTCCTCCTCCTCCTCCTCCTCCTCCTTCCCAGCATTTCAATAAAGCGCAGCCCGGCTCTTTCTTTCTCGATCTTTCTGTCTTTTTCTCTGCGGGTTTAAAGGCCTCGTTTACAGGCCCCCCCCCCGCCAAAACTCCTTCCCCTTTTGTAACAGATAATCCCTTCCCCTTCCTCCCTCTCCTCCTCTTCCTCCTTTTGTCCTCCCTCCTTTCTCTATCTAATCAACTCCTTGGTAACACACACGAAAAATTGAATGTTTACATCACTCACTTCTCCTTCAACTTTATTAGCAACGCACACTAAGTACAAAGGCGCTTTATTCAGTGTTGGAAACTAAAACTCAACGTAGCCTCGATGGACGCGTCGGCTCGCTGACGTCCAAAACTAACAAAGACCGTTTAGATTTTTATACGTACTGATTGAGAAATGAGGTGTCAAATTAAAAAATATATATATATAAAAATAATGAAACTAATCACAAAACAACTGAATGAGTATTTGTGCTTAGTATGTCTACTACTAAAAAGTGAGAGAATGTGCTGGTTTACATATTAAAAAAAGAAACAATATATTAGAGTATATGAGTATATATAATGTGTATATAGCACTATGCCTCGTTGTAAACATAAAATGTATTGTGTGTTTTTTTAAAGGTGGCGGGTCACGTTGGTTGCTAATCAGACGGGAGCAAGGTCGGGTGGGTTTTGGTTCCAATAAGTTCACGGACGTTCAGTACAGGGAAGAAACGAAGGGAAAGATTCACGCAAAAAGTCCAACACTGTTGTAAAAAAAAAAATACAAGAAGAATCCCTTTAGACGATCGGACTAGAAGGTTCTGTTTTTTTGCTGTTTTTTAAATGACTAAATATTTTTGATGATTTTGGTTTTTTTTTTTTTTTTTTGTTTGTTTCTTAAAAAGCAATTGAGATGCAATACATTATAATCATCCTATATGTGAGGCAGCCTTTCCGGAAGACTGAGGTAATAATGTGCTTGTTGAACTACAACACGGGCAATCTTTCAATCTTTCAGATTCAATAGGCGACTGTATGTAGACTGCTGGGAAAAACAACAAAAAAATCATAAAAACATATAAGCTACAGGAAGGATGTGGTCAGTTACGTCATATACACACAACAATACACGAAAAAAATAAACGACTAATATATTCTTGCACAAAGTGACGCCCCAAGTAGTGAGACATCTGTTCACAACATCTCTTTTCTTTGGAAGGAAACTGCTATAGCTGCGTTATTGACACATTTCAATGGTGCACAGGTTTGTTGAAATCAGATTGAGTTGCATTGGACTCTTACTTGTATTACGATAACGGCTAATAACCATGGTAACCATTGTGAACATGTATGACTCTTGATATTGGAACGTGGGCGGGAGAAAAAGAAGAAAAACAAAAGAAAGTCGTTGCTGGTTTGACCCCGTTAAATCTTTGACCTGATGCAGATGTAGACGTCGTAGAAGCCCCGCCCCCTCACCGCATGCCGTCATCTACTGCTGCACTTCGGCAATCAGTTGATCACAGTCGATCATTACTCTCTGCTCACCTACCGGTAACCAGCTGACTGAGAGACAGTTTTGTTTTTACAATACGCTACAGAAACCATCCGAGAGAGAAAGACCTGCAGTACTGATGCAGGAAAGGTGCAGGAGGAAGGCGTGAAGGCAGCCGGGTCTCAGGGAACCTTCTGAAATGAGCGTCTGACTATGCAGATAACAAAAAGGGAGAGAAATGATCAAACAGGAAGTAGTTTGACGGTGGAAAGTAAGGGTGTGGAGGTCGGGGGGGCAGAAGGGGCGGAGACATTTACCTAAAACTCTGATTCCCAACTCAATTTTCATTTTAACCAGAACCTGAACCTGAACCTGAACCTGAACCTGAACCAGAACCAAAGTAGTTTTCCTTGCCTGCGCTGAACCGTTAGCTAAAGAAGACCTGATGATGAACAGGTGGAAGTCCATATTCGTGTCCTCAACATGTCATCTGAGTTTACGCTCATTTCAGGAGGTTTTGTGAGACTGCTGCATGATGGGGGATTTCTACGACGGCTACCGCTGTACCTGTGAGGTGCTTCCATCGTTCTGGAGGTGAACGGCATCGAAACAACCCGATTCTCATCGGCAAGCCTTAAAAATCAATATGGGGTAAACAAAGCTACCACTAGCTTTTACTGTTCCAACTCCTTTCCAATCCAATGTGGTTTAATATTAAATAATTACTGACGTAATTACAACTTTTTTCAATACAGCCATATTATAAAAAGGTATATACATATATATGAATATATATTTGTGTGTTTGTGTAGATATCTAGATGATTATATACTTTCTTATAGAAAACTTTGATGTTGACCATTCTCCTCAGTGTTTTGAGAACACGTTGACACATTTCAACATTATGATGCCGCTGTCCTCTTGGTCTAGGGGTCCTAGGTCAAAGGGCAACAAATCCAAGTCCAAAAAGAATCCTTCCAAAGGGAATTACCCTCGTCAGAATGCAATACCTTTCTTTCCACTCTTCATTTCAGAAAAATGGCAAGAAAACCAGAAAACTTGAGAAGCAAGTTGACCAAAAAAAAAACAAATCAACAATAAAAAAAAAAGTGAATTTGACGACGGCTCGGGAAAAATGCGACGTTTTTAACGGGCCGCCTCAGTTCAGTTCTCTAGATGTCACAATAATGTTTCCAACGACACGGCCCACAAAAAAAACCTTTCTTTTTTTATGTCACTATTTCTTTCATTGTGTCTGTCAGCTCGCTACAACATCCAGTTGGCCCCTACAGGACGGGAGTGCTTGCAATACTGGCCCAACTCCGGCCTCTCAACTTCATCTGTGATTGGTTGTCCACCGCATACGTCTGTCAGGTTTTAAAACCCCAAACTGTCGTGAAATACAGAAACTAATGGATAATCGGTCAAACATGATGACAACTGTGATGTCACAAAGGCACTTAGTAGGGACTGTCACCATCCAGCGATGTGAGTGGGTCTTTTTGGTGGAAGAAACATTTTGACATAAAGGGCGTAGATTGTTTGTTTTTTCCATCGCTACTGATATTATTGTCTATTTACATCTAATGACTATCAAATTCACATAAATGATTTTTTTTTCTTTTTTAACTTAGTTTTTGGTATAAAAAAAGTAAATACTGCTAGTAAGATTTTATATTTTTACATATGTTGGTTTTATTTTGCGTTTCTTCTTTTTTTATTTATATGCCACTTAGTTTGGATGTCTTTAAATGGTGTTTGTTTTTTTTTCTCTCCGTTTTGTGTGATTTCATATGTCTTGAGAATGTGGAGACAAATGCATTTCAGTATTTTTGAATTGTTAAAATCTAGTTTCATAGAAGCGGAAGTATCTGATGTTATAAATTATATTTTAATTCATGTAAATAGTTTAAAACAGAAGACTATGGCTTCCTTTTAAACTGAATACATTTCTCTTCAGAGATTGTTTACATTATAAAACTGTAGAGATGTGCTCCTCATATACTGTATAAAGAACATATATTCATTGATTTGCCTCCAAAAAATAAAATCCTAATGAACAGCATTCAAGAATTCATTCACATTATTTAACTCTTATGAACAGTGCAACAATAATGTGTAAGATATTTAGTGATTAACTTGCACTATGGAAAAATACACCCGTCTCATGCCTCCTTTTGCTGATCAAGGATATATTAGGATCAGTAGAAGTCTTCCTTACTGGCCCTTTAATATTCCTCAGTTGCTCTACTCTTATTTATGTTCTAAGCTCTATTTATATTTCCTCTCTGTGTCTTTTTACTATTTTCTATTGCAGCGACACAAAGATTAAAGTTTAATCTTATCACCACAGAATCCATTTCGACTGGGAAGGAAAATGAAAAAAAAAAAAATTTCACACTTGGAAGAGATATTTTGCCTTTTGGTTGCAGGCGGACATACAGTGTGAAGATTATCTGTGTGTGTGTGTGTGTGTGTGTACAGCTACTTTCTCCCACAGGAATGCATGTAGGTCTGCAGCTATCAGCCTGTCCTCGCTGTAGGGAGGTTCAGCGCTACGCTCTGCTGCCACACACACACACACACACACACACACACACACACACAGATACCTCCGTCTACCTCCCCTGGTTAAACAGCGCCCTATTAACAGGCCGCTGGCAATTTTCCACCTGACTAGGCAGTGATTCACATGTCAGCGACAGCAGCGACGGTTCCTCCAGAAGCCGAGGGGTTCACTCTACCGGTCCCCACACCGACCCCCCTCCCCCCGCCCCCCCCGTCACTCTGACACGGCTAACACGCATGGGAACATGGGAACATTTATTTAGTTTTTATTGAACGTGTACTGAGCCCGACAGGCCAGTTGAGAAGAAATATTGAGGCAAAGAGACTGGAGGTGAGGGTCAGATTAAATAAGAGTAAATAGTGAAAGATAACGAAATTTCATAAGAGTGACATAAACACATTATAGTGAGATGGACGTCTCAGTCCTCTAACGAGACAGTCCATCATGGTGGATCAAGTTACAGACTGGAACCAGGTTGGTCTGGACTCTCTAACCTGGTGGGATGACAGGTTACCAAAACTCAACCAATCAACCGGCTGCTGGGGAGTCATGGGACTTCTGGTTGGCTTGTGATTGGTCAGTGTGAACCTGAACACACCAAATACTAACTCAGTCAACTTTTCCTCTCTGGTTCAGACCAAAGGAAACCAACTATATGTGTTTATGTATCACACCGTGACATTTGAGTCATTTAGTCCAGGGGTTCCCAACCCCCGGGCCGCGGACCACTACCGTGAAGCGTCTGCTGCCGGTCCGTGGCTTGACTACTTCAAATAGATAAATAAATAATAATAATAAGATTTAAACACGTTTAAATCGAGAAACACGAGAAACACTCTCAACCATCTCGCCTCGATACGACTTTCTTGTGTCAGGCGAACGAGCCCAGGGATCTGACAGCTGATGTCGGTCAGTCATTTTTACGAATAGTCTGTAATGACCGGCTAACTATACATTTAATATACATGTTGAAAATGACAGGCTGATTGTGTACAGGTGTGTATATTAATGTGGTGTAACGTTAAAGGGGAAACGGTGATTTCTGATGACAGTAAAAGCGTTCTATGTCCGATCAACATATTTCTCATCAAATAATATGATTTTTCTAAAATCAGCCTTCTGTTGCCACCTGCTGGCGCATATAGTTATATATGCTAGTGAATCTAAATGTTAATATTGTCAATCATACATTAAAAATTCTCAATATTTGACTCCTCCGGTCCGCCAAAATTGTTTCATTATATGCGCCGGTCCGTAGTACAAAAAAGGTTGTGAACCGCTGATTTAGTCCATCCAGTTTACTTTGAGTGCAACAGCAGAAGAAGATTCACTTCCCAGATCATCAACACTTCTAAGGTGGTAAGTGAAACATAACCGTCACAGACTCTGTTGTCAGTATTCTGTACCCAGGAGAGTTTCATCACCCGGTGGTCTTGTGTACTTGCAGCACCTGTCCACAGGTTAGTACGCAGGTTAACGCGGGGGAACGAGGCCGTTGTAAAGCGGTGACCTTTCGGGGAGATGAATACGTGCAGCCCAAAGTCAGACGGGTAGAAAACCTGCTGTCAGCCGTTTCCTGTCCTGCTGTCCTGCTGTCCTGCTGTCCTCCTGTCCTGCTGTCCTCCTGTCCTGCTGTCCTGCTGTCCTCCTGTCCTGCTGTCCTGCTGTCCTGCTGTCCTCCTGTCCTCCTGTCCTGCTGTCCTCTGTCTGGTGTGTGTGGTCGTGACTGCAGCAGACAGAGATGGGCTGCAGCGTCTGAGCCGGGTCGTCTCCACGGGCCTCGCAGGACACGACCTCCTGACACTGATTCATCGTGTTCTCATAAAACATGAGTGAATACGAGGCGTTTGTCACGAGGGATCTCTCACACCACTGATTGGATTTTGACAACACTAGAGGGGAAAGATGCATCTGACCGCATCTGACTTTTTTTTACAATTTACTTTTTTTTACAATTTTGCTGCCCTGCTGTGTTTTGACTTTTGACTTTGTTGTATGTTGTTGATCTGCTACTTTAATATTTGTCTTGATGCTGTTCTTAGTCTCTCTAAATGAAACCCTAACCTTGACCTGTTTCAATAAAGGTTCAATTAAAACTAAAACCAGAGGCAGGATGATACAGTTCTATATCAGAAGTATGTTTTCTAATGTTCAATAATCCACATTTCCCCTGAAATCATCCCCTGCCACCCCAGGGGGTCTCGACCCGCAGGTTGACCACCGCTGCCTCACAGCACGTGCTTGCATGGTGTCGTATTGCTGCACAGATGCAGGCAAATGAAATGCAGTGCACTCGGGGCAGGCCGTTACACAGATCATGCATATTGCAGGGCTGGCTAGATAAGCCTCTTAGCTGCTCTCATGAGGCACGTTGAGGCACGTTGAGGCACCGATGCACCTTCAAACTGTTGGGTTTGCTTTCCAGCATCCATTCACAAAGTTGAAGATCACATCTGCTCCTGTAGCGTTTCCTCCTAAGCTGCTCTCGTCTTAAGAAAAGTGCTAAAACAGGGAAAAGGTCACAGGAACAAACTGGCTCTGGCGGCTCATTCATCACTGCCGGCTGCTTGAAACGTATCTGCTTGTTCTGCTGTTGCACAGGTGAAGATAAGAGCATGGGGCTAAATGCTAAACGCCTCAAATGTAACTGCGCGTCACAGAATGACCATGTAAATACGTCGCCGGGGCGAGAAAGCCTGAGCGGGCGAGCGACTCCCCGCGGTGCTGCAGCCTTCACAGCAGTCCTATAAATACCCTCCATGCTCCGCTGTGGCGTGCAGCCTGGCAGCGCCGCAGTCACGACCGAGGCGAACGCTCCTTCCTTCCTGCAGGCATAGCGGGTGTACTGCAGATGCTGTACTCTCTCTCTCTCCCTCTCCCTCCCCCCCTCTCCCTCTCTCTCTCTGCTGCAGTCACGGGTTGCCTCTGCGTCAGAGCCGAGCATCACGAGCCCGGCGGAGCATCACGACCGTATACGGCGATCCTCCGGCGTCACGGGGGGATTGCGTCATCGATCGGTGACGACACATTACGTACGTTGTTACTATAGTGTGTGTGTGTGTGTGTGTGTGACGTGGGGAGGGGGTGATGCATTTAGCTCGCCTCCCCCCTCTCCCCCCCCCGCGAGGCTTCCAACACCGATCGGTTGTCGTTATCCTCTGCTGGGTTGCAGCCCCTCCCTGCCGTCACTGTTTTGTAAGAGTGTTATATATTGCACTAGGGGAGTTACCATGTAAGTGCACGCACACACACACACACACACACACACACACACACACACCCGTGCAATAAGTGGTGCAGTCATTTTATAAGACCTCTTTGCAGCTATCCTGCATCCGTACTGCAGACTCTCTTCAATGTCAAACGAACACAACAACATGAAAGTTGAGAGCGTCCGGGTTCGTCCTGCAAATCTGGACGGAAATATCTTTGTGATATCAGAACCAAACTGTTTCCAGAGCAGTTTTAATATGATTTTCATCCCCGTCGTGCTTGTCGGGTTCACCTTGAACCAGCACGCCGTGGAAACCTGAGGGGGTGGACTTGGTGTTCCGCCAAAATCTGTATCCCCAAAAAAATCTGTTTCCCCTGGCAGTGAGTCCTTGCTTTGTCCTCGGTGTGTTGTTGTTGTTGTTGTTGTTGTGTCTCCAGAAATGATTGTTGAGGAAAGTAATAAATGACAAGGAGACGAACATGCAGCCTTGTAGCACCACTGGACCAACGGACAAAAACTATATATACAATTACAAACATGTACAAACATGATACAATAAAAATCCTGAGAGCAGAAAAAATGTTTGCATTTAACAAGTCAAAACAAGTCTACAATGAATGAGGGGAAATGAAATATCTTTTATCGAAATATTAAATTGATCCAATAATAAATACTGATCTGATCTCAGGTCTTTACACAGCTCTCATATGGTTGTTTCAAGGTCTCTTCCTGCCTCGGTGTTTCTCTTCTGTTGTCTTAATAAAAGCTTTTCAATTTGCAAACCGACATGAATTCCTGGACTTGGATTTTTGATGCCACAAGAACACTTTGGTGGTCATAATATTTCCTGTTTTTTTGCCCAATAGATGCTTGAGGTTTGAGATCACAGGTGAGCATCATCTCCGGTCACGTTTTGCAGGCGACTTTTATCCTGAAATGTTTTACAGCGTTAGAAAAACAACTCTCCCTCCCGGTCTGAGATGGAGGCGTGCCGCCGGGGGAGAAACACACGGCGAGGTTGGACTAATGAGTTAGCGTTGAGTTAGCGTTGAGTTAGCGTTGAGTTGCCCGTCCTGCCGGCGGGGATGCAGGTCGTGACCTTGTGAGTCGCCTGTGTGTGTTTGGGTGCGTCTCCTCTCCTGCGCTGGTCCCTCCTCGCCTCCGGTGGTTGTTGTCGTCGTCCGCGGTGACCGAGACCCGGGTGCCGTTCCCGTGACGACCTTGATGACGTCGGCGACCATGGTGACCGAGTCGGTGCCAGTTTATTCTGCGTATTTTGTTCATGGTCGTTTGTTATCGACGTTTCATCCTTTAATCCTCCCACTCTCCGCATCCATTACACGCCTGACATGCCTGGAAGGGGAATCCCTCGCTGGAAGGTTTCTTGTTCTCAGTGAGAGTCTAAGGTTGTTTTCATGGTCTCATAATGTGGCGTTGAGAAACCCTTTGAGACTGTAACTGTGGTGAAATAAACTTGACACAAAAACTCGGTCTGCCCCCCTGCAGTGTTTTCTGAAATCAGGACCTCAATATCTTCGTGCTATCAGGACACAACAGTTTCCAGAGCCGTAATATCATATTGTGAAACTTTTGTTCTCGTTCACCTTGAACCAGCGCGTCACGTAAACCTGAGGGGGTTGGACTTGGTGTTCCACCAAAATATGTATCCCCTAAAAAAATATGCTTCCCCTGGCGGTGCGTCCTCGTTTTGTCCTCGGTGCGTTGCTGCTGTTTTGTCTCTGTACATGGAAATTATTACTGAGGAAACTCATCAGATGAAAAGGGTTTGAGATCAGATCACAAATCATAATATCGTATTGTGAGAGTGTTGTGCTCGTTTGTGTCGACGTTGTGAACCTGCAGGGCTGGACTTGGCCTCCTCGTGCACGTGGCCGTCCGTCAAATGCTTCCTGGGTTGTAACAGCAGAACTTTCCCCCCACAGTGTCTTGGGCCTGGAGCGTCTCCCGTGGCTTCACCCGTCGGTAGGAAACGCTGATGCATGCGGATGTACGCTAACACGCAGACACATGCACGTACATGCAGCAGAGCGCCTGGTGCAGCGGACCTGCTGCAGCCTCACAGGTGGACGACGCTGATACACAAAATCAATTGTATGCGTTGTAATAAAAACACACTCTCATGCATGTGTGAGTGTTATGCTCCAGTAGACACTGTTGTGACACTGTTTTCTATTATTTCCCATGTGCAAAGCAGCGTGCACACACACACACACACACACACGCAGTGAAATTCCTACCACGGCTGCGTCTTGTGCTTCCTCTTGATTATCAGCAGTTACCAGGAAATTGTCCTTTTAATTACTGTTTAACTGGAGGCTCAAACACAGAGAACACTAGCAGGCTGCCACCGACGCTGCCCAGGGTAAACAGAGCAACAGACAGCAGACTCCAGATCAGCATGAAAACACAGATCCAGAGGTCTTTACTATTCTGGTTGCACAGCTCAAGAGATTACAGCCGTCTCTACTGCAGCAGGTAGAAAGTATGTTGAGTTTCCACTGTGAGAAATCAGTTCCCAGCGACAAAACCTCACATACATTTATCCACTTTTTATTTCTGCACCACTACTTACAAGCTTTTACACATAACAGACAGGTAGCAGTGTTACAGTCTACACCATGTCTTTATATTGGGATTAAACACGTTACATATTGACTTTGTCACCAAATACACTCGACGCTACGCTGCACATACACATCTGATATTTGCTAGCAGTCTCTCTTCCTGCTGCCTGCATTGCAAAGTTATTAATTCTGATTTTACCGTTTGTTGACAGCGGAGCCGCGGTGACTATGTAGGACTCAACCTAGTGAATCTCATGAGAGGCGAGCACGAAAGTACAAAATCTATGCCGGCGGGTTGGACAATAAAAAAATAGCCTGTTTGTTTGTTTGTTTCTAAACCTCCACCAGCTGTTCCCCTCTCTGTCCTTTCATAAAAGTGCATCGTAAAGCAAATCATCTACAGTCACACAGGAAGTGATGCGATATATCGACCTCTCTGATGTCTTATCAAACGTCCATCAGAGCCTCAGCAGAGCTACGACTCTCAGCAGAGTGGCGCCAATTCACTCAACGTTTATTTGCTTGAACCTTTTCTGTCAGAGGTTTGAGTTAGGAATGGACCCTCTCGTCCTGGAGCCGGGGTCGGGTCGGGACCCAGGGGTTGACCTGCAGTCTGTTCTGGTTCTAAGTGTGTAGTTTACATCATGTTGGAACACGCCCACTGACTGTCTAGAGCTCGACTGACATGAGTATAAAGAACTGGTCATAAAAAGTATTAAATAAACCCAATGATGAACCAACTGAATCGACCGCTTAAAGGTTCAATGAAGCATTTTAAGTACATCATCAAATAAATCAATACTGCTACGTTGGTGTAATTACCGTAAACAGATGAGACCACGATGGAGGCGACTAGTGTTAATGCTAGTGTTTCTCCACATTAAGACTACATTTCCCATCAGCCCCATTGCTTCCTGTCCCCCCTCCCCCTCCCTGGTGTCTTTGTCTTTCCTGAAGAGGATCAACATGTTGAAGTGATTTCTCCATCTTCCTTTCTCTCCTTCCTCCATCTGCCGTCTCCAGAAACTCTTTATCTTTATCTCCGTTAGCGCTGGAAGAACAGCGCCCTCTTCCTGTTTGGTGAAGAACAGCGCCCTCTTCCTGTTTGATGAAGAACAGCGCCCTCTTCCTGTTTGGTGAAGAACAGCGCCCTCTTCCTGTTTGATGAAGAACAGCGCCCTCTTCCTGTTTGGTGAAGAACAGCGCCCTCTTCCTGTTTGGTGAAGAACAGCGCCCTCTTCCTGTTTGATGAAGAACAGCGCCCTCTTCCTGTTTGATGAAGAACAGCGCCCTCTTCCTGTTTGGTGAAGAACAGCACCCTCTTCCTGTTTGGTGAAGAACAGCGCCCTCTTCCTGTTTGGTGAAGAACAGCACCCTCTTCCTGTTTGGTGAAGAACAGCGCCCTCTTCCTGTTTGGTGCCGTAAAGCAATCCAGCAGATTTCCCTCCAAATCGACTGAGACCTCTCAAGTAGAATGAGAGGTCTGGTTTGTTTACGGTAATTACACTAATCTTGGTGATGATTTATTGATGTTAATAAGATACACATCGAACCTTTAACCTCAGAATCAGGTTTTGACGTGCCAGATTTACCGGTGGACCGTGAGCAAGGAAATATCAAACTGCCGAATTTGGCCTCACAGTTTGACGTGACCTTCTCTCCCGCGTACAGAAAGAAAGACAGAACAACAGTGACATGGCTAAAAGGATCGTGACATCACATCCTGTTCACTGGTAAATGCAGCAGATCAGCATCAGCTCTGATGTACCGTCCTCTCCGCCGAGGCCTGGGCTTCCCAAATGTCCATGCCGTCACCATCCCTTCAGATTCGTGTCATTTCATTTTCATTTCATTTCCTCGGCTCATCGACCAAAGTACACCAAAGTACACAAAGTACACAAGTTACACTTGTTGTTTCGTCTCGGCCAAAGTGAACATTTCATCTCTTCTGGTCGGGTAGAAAAGAGAGGAAGGAAGTGAAATGGGAGAAAGCAATGAGGCTCGGCGAGTTTCGGAACTATTTTCTCGACTTTACCGATAAACTGAACGTGATTTTATTTCACGTTTAGTGTTGAAATGAAGTAAAAATGTAAAAGACTGACAGGTTGGACTTCTGAGATGATGCACTACTGAGGAGGAAACACCTTGAACTGGTGATCGGCCTGTAAAACACCACGGTTCTGGTCCAGGTTCTGGTCCAGGTTCTGGTCCGGCTCCTCTCAGCTCGTGACTCCTTCCTCCCTGGGATCAGTTTCAACCAGATTTTCATCATCCGATCACGCCAGGATGCGTTTAACTCCCAAGTCACATTGTAATCCGCAACCCCGAGGTCGGCTCACCCCGAGATCTCATTCATGAAACATGGTTCACTTGGATTTCATCTTTTACCGTGATCACGGAGAAAATCGTTTTGCTTGAACCTGATTTATACAAATACCTCAGACTGAGTAAAGCGGTGTTTACTGTTCCTTCTGCATGCTCACTTTCATTTGAACATGAACGTGTTTCGCGATTTTATATATAAAATGCATCGTTACGAAGAAGTATGGATGAGAAAAGAAAGAAGCACATTTATCCTGTCTTTAATATGAAACACCTTGGGGTTGCATTCCTCAAGTCTCAACCAATAATGTGTTGGGAAGATTTAGAAGCACAGCAATTTTCTTTTATGATTAAACTCTATTTTTAGGCCTAAAATGAATGAAAGTATTTACACACCCGGTTAACCAGCAGGAAGTCAAATATAAAGTTACAACCATGTCCATGTGAAATTGTGGTTTAATAAATAACACTGATCAAATATGAATCTAAGACCTTTATGATCGTTTCTATAAATCTCTGAGTCGACAAGGTGAATTAAATTCAATCAGAACGTGAGAAATGTGAAGAGATGAAGAGCAAGAAGCAACGCAGCAGATCTACTGCAGGAGAGGAACGAGTGATGAAGGGATGAAGGTCCTATGAAGGTTTGAAGGTATGAAGGTTTGTCTTCAGCTCGTATGATGGAGTCTAAGAAATCACATGGAAACGAAGGGAAACTGATCTGAGCACTAAAAGGCTTTTGGGAAACCAAGAGATGAACTGAAGCTTCTCTAGCTCATAACACAGGTCTTAGACTGAGCCGGGGCTGACGCTGTGGAAGGAAGGAAGGAGAGAGGAAGGACGGAGGGAGGGAAGAAAGGAAGGAAGTAAGGAAGGAGGGAGGAAATAAGAAAGAAAGAAAGAAAGGAAGGAAGGAGGGAGGAAATAAGAAAGAAAGAAAGAAAGGAAGGAAGGAGGGAGGAAGGGAGGGAGGAAAGAAGGAAGGAACGAATGGAGGAAGGAGGGAGGGAGGGAATAAGAAAGAAAGGAAGGAGGAAGGGAGGGAGGAAGGAAAGAGGGAAGAAAGAAAAGAAGAAAGAAAGGACGGAAGGAGGGAGGAAGGGACGGAGGAAGGAAGGGAGGAAGGAAGGAAAAAAGAAAGTCATTGAATGTGACACCATGAAATCTTACATTTCAACTTTTTTGTAATCTCTACACTGTGTGTGTGTGTGTGTGTGTGTGTGTGTGTGTGTGTGTGTGTGTGTGTGTGTGTGTGTGTGTGTGTGCGTGTGCCTCCTACCCTGCCTGGCGGCCGCGGCTTGCTTGGTCACCTCCTCCTTGGCCTTCCTGGCCTCCTCTACGACGGCCATCTTGGCCTCGTGCACCTCCTTCAGCGCGTTCCACTCCTTCCTGTTGTTCAGCAGACGCTCCAGCATGGGGGTGATCTCCACGTGGAACCGGCTGAACTCCTGGGGGAGGAGAGGGGAGGAGAGGGGAGGAGAGGGGGAGGAGGCTCGGTCAAAGAGACTGAACTAACCAGCTACCAGCCTGGTTAACCAGCGGTGAACCAGCCTGACGTGCGAGTGATCCGGTGACTGACCTTGTAGACGAAGGCGCAGACGAAGTCGATGAAACCACACTGGAGCTTCGGCAGGTCAGCTGACTTGTTCCTGTCCATCATGGGCTGACGGAGGAGGAAGAGAAGAAGAAAAGATGACGGACTGTCGACCCCCAGGACTCCCAGACCCCCCGGACCCCCCGGACCCCCCAGACCCCCAGACCCCCAGACCCCCGGAGCCTGGACCCCCTGGACCCCCGGAGCCCGGACCCCCCGGATCCCCAGACCCCCGGAGCCCGGACCCCCCGGATCCCCAGACCCCCAGACCTCCACCCCCCACTCAGCCTACTTCTCTTTCCATTTTGGGTCTTTTGTATTTTCCCTCTGTGTTAAATTCCGAGGTGAAGGTGAGAGATGAGAAAAGCCTCTAGGGTAGTGGTCTCAGATCCGGGCCTCGGGGTCCAAAGTAACGTTACTGCTGGTTTTCTATTCTGCCAGGTAGTTTCTATTCTAGCTTTCTGATCAGGGATCCATTCAGACCTGGGATGCCTGGTGAATGCACTTAGCTAGGAGAGAAAACCAGCATCACTCAGGACCCCGAGGCCCGGGTTTGAGGAACTCTGCTCTCGGGTCTCGTGGCTTTTAATGACCAACTTCACTTCACAGCTTCACCGACCAATCAGACGGCTCGGATGAAGCTACCTGTTGTGCAAAAACCTTCAGGGACAATAAAGTTTTGGGCTGGAAGTTGAATTAAAGCTCCAGAATTCATTCTCGATTTTGGGTCGATTCTTGCAGGTTTTCAAACGGCAGAGTCGGCGAGCTTCGTCTCTCTGCAGGGGGCCGTTAAGCTAACGAGGCAACAACACAACACCTTGTTTTAAACAGCTTCCTCTTGCTGCCTCGTAGAGATTTAAGCGTCACATTACGAGCCACATCTGAATTTAATTCCCCTCCCGAGGACGCCGGGTAACTCATCAGGAGCGGAGAAACAAAGTTCATCTGGGCGGTAAATTGCCGGCGAAATTGCCCGTCTACGTTTTCTCAGAAAGTTGCTTGAGAAGGATCACCGCCGGCAGGAAGACATGAAGCGACCCAAATGGAAAGTTGTCCCCCGTTGACATAGATGCTATTAGACTGAGAGAGAGAGAGAGAGAGAGAGAGAGAGAGAGAGAGAGAGAGCTCTACCATATCAAGTTTCTCAAGGACATAAGAGAATGAAAGAAAGAGAGAGAGAGCGGTAGAGCGAGGTAGAGGTAGAGGCTTGGCTGGGTTCGGGCCACAGTGACCGCTCTTTCTGTATCAGTGCTCCATGTAATGGTCTGTTCATCACTCACTCGCCCTGGGAAATAAACCTCCTCTTTCTCTCTTCCTGTCTTATTCAGTCACTCCCTCCTTCTTTCTCCTTTCTCCCCTTTCGTAGTTTTCCTCCCCTCCCTCCTCCTCCTCCTCCTTCCTCCTCCTCTCCGTCCTGAGTGGAGGCCCTGAGGATAGCTCTGTCCTGCCTGTCAGATGTCTTCAACCACCCACCTCACCGCTCCTTCCTCCTCCTTCCTCCTCCTCTTTAACTTCTGTTGATCTGCACAAGCTGATGAAAACACTGGAGGAAGAGAAACTGTCCAGTAGATCTCAGCGTCTGATCGATATGGGTCGATACCGATATCTTTGGAAGTATTTCTAAAGTATTGAGTGTTTCCCTGAGAACTATATTGTTATCAGGGTGGAAAAGCATTTAGATCAAATGACAAAAGTATTTAACTGACTTTTGGCATCTTATATCAACATCTAGACTATTTACTGTGGAGGACTGAATGTGCCAAAATCAAAAATAAATAAATAAACAAACAAACAAACAACCTAAAAATACATTAATATGCCATTAAATGTACCAAAAATAATATTAAAAATAAATGTAGGCATTAATTAATTGATAAAATGTGAAATAAATTGATATTTCGGTTTAATTTGCTTCTGTATTTATTTACCTTTGTATTAATCTATTTATTTACTTTCACATTTTATCAATTAATTAATGCCTACATTTATTTTGAATATTATTTTTGGTACATTTAATGGCATATGAATGTAGTATAGGTCGTTTATTTATTTATTTTTGATTTTGGCAGATTACATCCTCCATAATTTTCAGCTACATTGGAAGTGAAATGAAACATGACAGTGTTTGGGTTCCAATATGGGTTATTGACCAATAGCAATAATGCTGATCAAAATGTCTCAGTTCAGTTTAAAGGCTTCCCATAGACAACCAGTGTAGTACTGGTCAAGTCTACAATAAACATGTAATCAATCAAATCAATGTATATATCAGCAAACCGATATATGGGCCTAACCCTAGTCCTGAGGTCAAAGGTCAAAGCTACGGTGGCAGTGTCCTTGTAACCCCAGAAGGGTTCCTGTAACCCTCCTAACCTTCATCCATCTAATAATAATTGTGAAGTGATGCTTCATTGATCTCTCTAGGGAAGTCCTCTTCTGGAGGTCAGAGGTCAGGGTCATCTATCCATCCCTGTTTCTACCAGCCATCCCTCTCTCCATCCCCAAGCTTACGATGGGTTGTTGCTCCAGGACCGTCCTCTCCAGGTCTCCCTGCTCCCAGAACTCTGCAGCCACGGACAGCGCCACCTAGAGGACGGAACGACAAACAAGATGTCAAAGTCAGTATGCAAGGCACGAAGGGTGCGTTCACAGCCAGCGTGTTCTGGTGGGTTTATTAACCTCTGCAGCGTTTCCTCCTGTAGCTGGTTGGTCTCCAGGTGAGAACAACAACATTCACCAGATAACCGACGAGACGCCTGAAAACGTCTCAGTCCTCTAACAAGAGAACACAAGGCATTATGGGTAGAAGACAACTGTGGCGGTTCGTTAGGAGAGAGAACGGGATCCAACCAGCTACAGGAAACCACCCCAGAACACAAGGCATTATGGGTAGAAGGAGCCTTGGAAAGCCTGGCATAATGCCTGCTTATCCATAGCAGCTTAGAACGACTGCAACTGTAGAAGAAGCTTCAATTCCTGGATCACCAATATTACAAGTAATCGATAGTGAGGAGGTCAAAGGTCGGTGGTCAGACGATCTATCATCATCTGGATGAAATTCTCCTTTAAGACAGTCAGTAATGAAGCGTGTTGGAGAGTCATTTCCACGGAGGTGATATGTGAAGCATTTTATTGAAGCGCTGGCAGTTACTGAGCTGAAAACGAGCCCGTCCTCCTTGTTAAAGTCACTTTGCTTTTACAACGTCTCATAAAGGAGCGTCTCTACTCGGCCCGCTTCAGGTGGCCAGTCTTGAAGAGATCAAAGAGCTGATCTGTTGATCCTCACAGACCCGAGATCCGCTGAACAATACGCAGCGTGATGACGAGTTAGTCACCGAGCTGGTCTGCTGTCAGATTCCTGAATGTGTGGGAGGGAAGAACTGTACCGGAGGAATATCGGATCACTGATGATTTTGTCTCTCGGTGGCATTTAAGAGTGGGTTGTCTATCCTCACGCATCTAAACGGATCTACCTACAACCTTAAAGCTGCACTAAGCAATCTTCTATGAACAAATCCACCCACCACGTCACCAGGCGGGGCTGCAGTAGACCTCAAACACGACCCTGCAGATTCACCCTCGCTGCACCAGTGAAAGTATCGTCGGTATGTTCACCTCGCCGCCCACAGGAAGTGACAAATGGAAGCTTAGACGTTAGCTCTCATCCTCTCTCGTCCCCATGGTTACAGGGTTTCTCGGTACTGAAGTTCAAACACTTTTCAGTCGCCTCTCACTGCTATTTGAAGCCGCCAACGTGTCTTGGTGATATGAGGTTTATAAAGAGTTTCAGAGGTAATCCTGAGGGTTGCACACTTCAACCCATAGAGGAACTGAAGTTACAACATGAAAATCCCCCAAATCTGGAGTTTCTGGAGTTAGGGGGTTTCTTCACATGACAACAGTGAGATGCCACCTCTGTATTCAGGGAGGATTTTACCTTTAAGACGAAGAGTTAGTCATCGAACGCCGAGGGTGGTTGGTTCGGTGGATAGATACCCTCAAAGTGTGTGTGGGAGGCAGAGATGACTCACCAGGTTCAGGAATAGGTGAGAGAAACCAGCCAGAGAGGAAAAGTGGAAAATAATATCTGGGAGAAGTTGAGCAACATGTGAAATACCTGTTCTACCACTAACCACCACTAGGAGGCTGATGCTTTCTCTATCATTTTGATAGGATGTAGTTTATATCTTTTAGATTCTGGTATCTTTTAGTACTTATTATTGTTATTATTATTATTATTACTATTATTATTATTATTATGAGCATCGCAGGGCTGTCCGTCTGTCTTATGAATCAGATCCTCCTCCAGAAGGACCGACAGGAAGTTCTGGCATCACTTTTCTACCTCACCATCGGTCTAACGGGACGACTGGACCTGCTGCCTTCAAACAGCAGTTCAGAAACCCAACTGTAGCTACGTTGTTCCCAATCGTATCCGCGGTAACATCAACTAGGTTCAACTTTTTTGACGGACTGGGTTACGATATTTTCACGCCCTGCACTCTGTCAACCATCAACACAGAGATCCCACTGAAATACATGAGCTACTGTCCACTTGCTGACAGGTGAACGAGGCCTGACTCGCTGCTCTGAATCAAGATGACTGCATGGCTGGTAAGTCTAAACAGACCTACGACGCAGCCAAGCCCAATGACGGTGGAGAGGTAAGCTACCGACCGCTGCCCCCTGCTGGCCACCAGTAGAAGACGGTGGTTGTATCGATGTGTGTCGCTGTGTGAACCTGAAGCGAGGCGGAGCTGAAATGCAGCTCAGATCTCCTTTTCAGTTCCTGGAGAAATAACAGATTATTACTGTTACTGTTATTATTAATCTGATCCTGGATCAGATACGTCACTTGTAAGGTTTCAACTCGCCGCCTCGCGTGAGGAAATGAATGTTTTTCAGTTCTCAGTCAATCTTTGGATAAATAAGGTAAAAAAACATATACTCCAGCAGCTCCTCTCCATCCTATTTATAGTAATGGGCTTGTGCGTGCAGGCTGGATGGCGATGTGTATATTACACCCTCTGCTGAAATCAAACCGAGCCTGCCAGGCGGTGATACGGGGAATGAAAAGCGCCACGTTGTTTTGATGCATGAGGCCATCAGGATCCACCGCCGAGCGCCGGCGAGGCGAGCGCCGCGCTGACAAAATGTCATCCTCTATCTAGTTCATCATTTCTACAGCTCTCATAGAACCTGTGTGTAATGTGTGTGTGTATGTGTGTGTGTGTTGAGTGTGTGTGTGTGTTGTGTGTGTGTGTTAGTATTGTGAGCTGCTGGAAGCTAGCTAGACTGAAGTGCCATTTTCATGCTGTGAAGTATGAAAAGCTCAGTGGGACTTGTGTAAAGATCACACACACACACACACACACACACACACACACACACACACACACACATACTGACAAACACTTTCACACTGTTTCTCTTCCACACACACACACCTTGCTCTGGATCTCCCATGGCTTGGCGATGGCAGACAGGTCGCAGGCGGTCATCATCATGGCCCTGGAAATGCAACACATGACTGAGACGGTCTTTGTGTGTGTTTGTGCGTGTGCGTGTGCGTGTGCGTGCATGTGTGTGTGTGTGTGTGTGCCTACATCACGATCTCTTTGCGGGTGGTCTCCAGCATCATGTACTTGGTCCACTCGTCCCAGCTGGCGTAGGTCTTGGACTGGTCCACGATCTTCTGGAACATCGTCCTCTTCCTGCACAGCAAACACACCAGGAAGCACTCAGTATCTGTCTGTCTGCCTGTCTGTCTGTCTGTCTGTCTGTCTGCCTGCCTGTCTGTCTGTCTGCCTGTCTGCCTGTCTGTCTGTCTGTCTGTCTGTCTGTCCCTAAATCCCCCGTTTGACTGAAATTTTCTTTCCAGTGATGTTGGGGACATTTTGAGGCGTGTCATGTGGGCGTGGTCAGCGTTGAGTGTCATGTGGGCGTGGTCAGCGTTGAGTGTCATGTGGGCGTGGTCAGCGTTGAGTGTCATGTGGGCGTGGTCAGTGTTGAGTGTCATGTGTCATGTGGGCGTGGTCAGCGTTGTGTTCCGCAGGAGAGATGATGCTTCAAGGTAGACGGCTCGTCAAGACGCCTGACAGGTGTTGGGGCGGGAACTTGACCAACTGAGGGGGAGGAGGGCGGGGCTAACGACACAGAGAAGTTACATATTGTAGCTTTAAGATCATGATGATTCAGGGTCGGGGGGGGCTGGAGCCTATCCCAGAATGCATTGGGCAGAAGGCAGGTAAACATCCTAGGCTGCCAGTCCATCCCGAGAGAGAGAGAGAGAGAGAGAGAGAGAGAAAGAGAGAGAGAGAAAGATAGCAAGACAGAGAGACAGAGAGAGAGAGAAAGAGAGAGAGAGAGAGAGAGAGAGAGAGAGAGAGAGAGAGAGAGAGGTGTTGTTATACTGACTTGAAGTAGAGCGCCAGGTCGGTGGCGATGATGGCGATGTCCATCAGGTGGATGACGTGGTCGTGTTGACGGCGGTTCAGATTCTGGTAGATGTTCAACGACTGAAACAGAAAGAGAAGGAGAGGAGGAGAAGGAGAAGGAGAAGGAGAGGAGAGGAGGAGAAGGAGAGGAGAGGAGAAGGAGAAGGAGAGGAGAGGAGAGGGGAGAAGGAGAGGGGAGGAGAGGGGAGAAGGAGAGGAGAGGAGAAGAAGGAGAAGGAGAGGAGAGGAGAGGAGAGGGCAGAAGGAGAGGAGAGAAGGAGGCGTGAGGCGGGAGGAGACACCAGGCTGTTCAAGCTGCACTAACATCAGTATCACCGTGACGATGCTGAGAACAGAGACGGTGGGGGAGACCAGGGTAGTGAGACCCGCTGCTTCCTGTTTCCTGTGCAGCATTTCTGTCTTCAGCCGAGTCAATCTGGTCTGAGAAGTTTATTTGTTGTTTTCTCATCAGTGTTTTACATTTCTGATCTTATAATGAATTATTATGATGAAATTATTTGTATTATTTATTTTATTTTATTTTAATTTTATATATAAATATTGTGTATATATATATAGTATATAATATGCTTATTTTATATATATATATACTGTATATATGTATATATGTGTGTGTGTGTGTGTGTGTGTGTGTGTGTGTGTGTGTGTGTGTGTGTGTGTGTGCAGCTCACCTCATCTCTCAGCAGAGTCTTTCCAGTCTCCAGATGGTGTCTCTCCAAGATGGAGGTGCCATGAAGCTTCGCCAGAGGATTAGCAGACCTGGACACACACACACACACACACACACACACACACACACACACACCACACACACACACACACACACACACACACACACACAGCACAGTTCAGTGGGAGGTTGCACTGTGATAAATCATGTGTGGTGACCCTGGGTGGGCGTGGCCTGCTGTGTCCTCGGCTAACGGCGGCTCTCGTGACCTCGTCCATCAGCTGGTAGAGGAGAGCAGCTATACCTGATCAATACCTGATCAATACCTGATCAATACCTGATCAATACCTTATCAATACCTGATCAATACCTGCTTATTGATGTGCTCGATGTGTGACATCAACGCCACATCAACAGCTGAGGTCGACTCACATGAACACAAGAAGCGTTGAAATTACCTGAATTAGTCCTTAAGGGGGAATCGGACCTGTGCACGCACGCACGCACGCACGCACGCACGCACGCACGCACGCACGCACGCACGCACGCACGCACGCACGCACGCACGCACGCACGCACACACACACACACACACACACACACACACACACACACACACCCCTTACTTCATCTGGTAGAGGTTGTTGGTTCCTCGGTGGTCGATATCGTGGCAGAGCCCGGCGGTCACCATGGCCATGCACTCCAGGTCTGTGAAGTAGCGCTTCAGATCACCTGTCTGCACACACACACACACACACACACACACACACACACACACACACACACACACACACGTGCGCATGATCACATACACACCCGGAGCCTCATTGTGGTCAATGAAGCACAGAGATAGAAGTGGGGTACAGTTGAGGAGAGGTGATTACAGGGAATGAGGGAGGAGGAGGAGGAGGAGGAGGAGGAGAGGAGGGATCATTACTGGCAAGGAGGCAGAGACAGGAGGAGAAGGCAGTGAAGAGAGGAAGGAAGAGAAAGGAGGTTTGTCATTTGGATCAGAGAGAAGGAGGAGAGGAGGAGGAAATGAAGGAGGAGCGAGAGAGGATGGATCGTTCCTGAGTGAGAAGAAGGAGGAGAGAGGAGGAGGATTGAGAAACGAGTGGTCATACTGGGGTGAGAAGGAGGTGGAGAGAGGATGAGGAGAGAAGAAGAGAGGAGGAGACAAAAGAGGAGAGATGGAAGGAGAGAAGAGAGGAGGAAAGGAGGAGAGAAGGAAAGGAGAAAAGAGGAGAAATGAAAGGAGAGGAGAAAAAAAAAACTTTCTCTGTCTACCTGTCTGTCTGTCTGTCTGTCTGTCTGTCTGTCTGTCTGTCTGTCTGTCTACCTGTCTACCTGTCTGTCTGTCTGTCTGTCTGTCTGTCTGTCTGTCTGTCTGCCTGTCTCACCATCAGCAGGGTGAACATGGTCTGTCCCACGTTGAATCCGTGTCTCCAGTTGTGGTAGGTGATCTTCCTGTATCCTTTACTGAGGGAATACACGAACCGGACCAGGGCCTGGAACACACACACACACACACACGCACGCACGCACGCACGCACGCACGCACGCACGCACGCACGCACGCACGCACGCACGCACGCACGCATGCACGCGCACACACACACACACACACACACACACACACACACGTCAACCTTGGTGGAATGTGTCCACCACTTTTATTTTATTGTACCTAACTAGCTAACTAACTAGCTAGCTAACTAACCAGCTAACTCACTAGCCAACTAACCACAGCTAACTAGCTAACTAACTAGCTGACTAACAGCTAACTAACTAATCTGCCAACTAACAACCAGCTAACTAACCAGCAGCTAACTAACTAGTTAACATCTAAATAACAACTAACTAACTAACCAGCTATCTAACTAGCTAACTAACCAGCTAACAAACCAGCTAACCAGCTAACTAACCACCCACCTCTCTGGGGACGTGGAACTTGTCCACCACCTTCAGCTCGTAGTACATCTGGATGCCACACTTCACCAGGTCCAGCTCGCTGTGCTCAAAGTCACAGAAGTGGAACTCCAGGATCTCTGCCTTCTGGGCGTTCGGCAGAACCTCCGTCTGTGGACATGACATGACATGACATGACATGACATGACATGACATGACATGACATGACACATGACATGACACATGACACGACACAACACATGACACAACACATGACACGAGACATGACACATGAGACATGACATGTTTTAATCGGTGATTTATAGAATCATTTATCCTGGTTTAGTCACCGCTCATCACCTCTGACATCACCACCATGATGTCATGTCCCTGGTAACCATCGGTAACCACATACCTGACAGTAACAATGTCATGAGTCAGTCATGAGTTTGTTTCATCGTGTCGTTTTCTGTGATTCCTCTGACATCCTCCTTTTCTTCCCTTGTTACCAGGGGTTACCAGGGGTTACCAGGGGTTACCGGGGGTTACCAGGGGTTACTAGGGGTTACCAGGGGTTACCAGGGGTTACCAGGGGTTACCAGGGGTTAGGTAAACGGTTCCTTGTTTTGTCAGTTAGAGGTTCTCTGATAGTTACTCAGAACCAGCAGGAGTACTGAGAGTAATCTGAGTACCAGTTAACATACCAGAATCTTTTGGAGCTCGTCTTCATCGCACTGGTCAGGTTCCTTCCCCCATCTCTCAATGGTGTTCTAGACACACACACACACACACACACACACACACACACACACACACACACACACACACACACCATCAGGGCTCACCTTGGATGTAACAGTTCAGTATCAATCAACCCACTGCTGCTACCAGGTTATTCATCCCCCTTTCTCTCTCTCTCTCTCTCTCTCTCTCTCTCTCTCTCTCTCTCTCTCGGTCTGTCTGTCTGTCTGTCTGTCTCTCTCTCTCTCTGTCTCTCTCTCCCTCCCTGTCTCTCTCTCTCTGCCTGTCTGTCTCTCTCTGTGTCTTGACAGATCACCTCATATAAAGTCTGACAGCTTGTTTCATCTTATAAATGATGCTCTCCTCCTGCTTACAGCATCAGACTGGTTCGGTCCGGTCTGGCAGAACAAGGCAGTAACACCGCCGTGGTCGGAGGTTCGATTCCCTCTACGGGTACTACCCGGTATGAGGTAGAGCGGCGGACTCGTTCCTCCGGCTGAGGGTTTGATGAAGCTGATGAAGCTGATGAAGCTGATGGTCTGGGTACATGCGTGGGTATTAGCCAACATACGTGGCGTTGGGGCGTCCACTAGGGGGCGGTGTCGCATTCACTAAAACTAACAGTACAGAAACTGAAACCCATCTTCACCCCCGGTAGAAGTAACCAAAGAGACGTTACGTTGAGGTTGACCTCCTGACCTCCTGACCTGTCGCTCCTCAAACTGTTCTATTGATTTTCTCTGTTTGATTTAGCTTGTTCAGTTTTGTGTCTTGGCCGAACCGGCGACACTCCCCTGCTCAGCCAATCAGAGTTTGTTTGAGATGTGGGAGGTGTGCACGTCGACCCGTCTTACCCATAATGCCCTTCTCTGCATAGTGACACGGAGACGTTTACCTGTACCTACGTAGAAACACAACTGAGAAGATGAGAGTCCCTCACATCACCGGCACAAAGACGACCAGCCACTTGGAACTGGAATAAACCGGTTACTAACCAGGACATTCTGGAGGACCGTTTCTCTCTCTCTCTCTGAAGGTTCTCACCAGAACGTTCTGGATCTCGTCCTTGCGACACTTGATGTGGTAGAGCACCATGTCCTGGTAGATCTCCTTCCTGTTCTCCAGCTTGTTCATCTTGTCGTAGGTGTCGGGGTTCAGCACCGACCAGCCCAGGAACTGGGTCAGGGACTGGACGAGAGAGAGAGAGAGAGAGAGAGAGAGAGAGAGAGAGAGAGAGAGAGAGAGAGAGAGAGAGTAACTCCTCCTCTACAACTCAACAGCAGATGGAAACGTTTTCATGACCTGCTGGAGGTTCGTCAGCGATCAGCAGCACAACACATTTACTGATGTGGAAATGTTGCGGATCACTACTTAGTTTTACTTTGAAGTTCTTTGATTTGAAAGCAGAAGAAACTCTGTCATGTTTTGTGTTTTAACTGAAGTGGAGAAGCTTCGCTGAAAAGCCTCAAGGCCCGAAGATAAATAATGCAGACGCTCTGAATGGCAGGGGGGTTATTTATAAACCAATGAGTCACACACACACACACACACAGACACACACACACACACACACACACACACACACACACACACACACACACACACACACACACACACACACACACACACACACACTGCCTGTACCTCCATCAGAGTTTCGTCCATGTCGTCGAAGGGTTTCCCGTCCTTCCTGTTAAAGAACGTGGCCACGCCCACTATCTCCTCCTTCTTGTTGACGATTGGCAGACAGAGGACGTTCTTAATGGTCCAGCCGGAGCTGTCCAGAGGCTCCGCCTGCACACACACACACACACACACACACACACCACACACACACACACACACACACACACACACACACGTCGATGAGGAAACGATGGTCCACCTGCCCACATCCAGACAGTCCAACTCTCTACTGGATGCTGGTGAAGTGCTGCTGCCCTTTGGCTCTCCATCCCCACGACGACGCTTTGCTCTTTTCAGCCGTCAAACATGACAAGGAGCGTTCTGGTAGCTGATTGGTTGAGAGACACTAATGATAAGGAGCGTTCTGGTAGCTGATTGGTTGAGAGACACTAATGATAAGGAGCGTTCTGGTAGCTGATTGGTTGAGAGACACTAATGATAAGGAGCGTTCTGGTAGCTGATTGGTTGAGAGACACTAGAGCTTTGTGTTGCAATACACGTTTCTCCTCCTTCACCCTGAAACACTTTAACTGTTGAGAAGCAGATATTGATGATGCATGTTTCATCTCTGGGTCCATTTAGTTGTTTGGTGTGTTTTTCTTGATCTAAACCATCAACGGGAACCGTCAGGTTTTGGTGTCAGCCAATCAGAATCAAGGAGCAAGGGCTTCTTTCTAGACCGACGACCAACAATCATACAGGAGAAATCCATCAGAGGAGAGAGAGAGACCGACAGGAGATAGACCAGAATGCAATGCAGTAGTTAGATAGACCAGAATGCAATGCAGTAGCTAGGATAGACCAGAATGCAATGCAGCCACAAGACTCCTCCTTTAACATTCAGGTAACTGTCTGCTAATACAGGACAGATGAAGGACTTCCACCACGTCTCCCACTCAGTCAGACTCAGTATAATAACTTCAGTACAACAGGAACTTTACGAGCCTCAAGGAACCAATGAGATGAGACGAGGTAACGAGAGTGGACGGGCTGTGAGACTGACCAGGTAGATCATGGCAGGCTGGATCTGGGTGATTGCTCCCCAGTGGCCTCTTCAGTACATCAGGTCCCATTAAACAGCTACAGCTACATCACTGTTCTCAACACGAGGCTGTAGGGGGCGCCAGATGGTACTCCCTGAATTTCGTCCCTACCAAATCCATTTTGTGCCATGAAATTAATTTTTTCGGGACATGAAAACCAAAAAGACCTTGTTTGATATTCATGTTCCCCCGAGGGTTTCATCTTGTGAAACCATTTGTGGATTTTGTGGATGAAATTTTGGCGTTCCATAAGGCTGGAGAGTAACCGGTAATCTGATAAATGGTGAACTAATCCATCACTTTGATTGTAAAAACACTGTAATCTGATTACAGGCACCTGTAATCTGATTACAGGCACCTTGCAACAATAATTGAGGTGCTTAACCCCCAACTGAGAGGACCAGTAGAGGACTGTGGTGGTACTGGGCAGCTCCCAGTGAATGCATGTAAGTGTATGAATGTGAAGCATCTTGGAATAAGAGTCGGAGGTTGTAGAGGAAGAAGATGAAACTATTCACCTTACAGTCGGGGATTTGTAATAAATTGATCATTGAGCTGTACATGTATTGGATTTGGAGGCAAAGTAACTAGATTACAGTGGATTTCTGTGTCTTTTACAACATTAAGGAGTCAATCACTGACTTGTAATAGATTACATTTTGAGAGTAAACTGCCCGTCCCCATTTAAAGACTGTTTAACATCTTACCTGGAACTCGAACGTTTCATCCTGGGCTGCATTCATTATGTTACAGATCTGTTGGGGGAGGAGAGGAGAGAAGGATGAGAGGATGAGACTATTACACTTTGATTTGATCAGGTGGAGAAAACGAAGAGGAGGAGAGAGGAGGGGAGGTAGAAGAGGAGACAGGATGAAGAAGAGGACA
Source organism: Hoplostethus mediterraneus (assembly GCA_034670385.1). Lineage (NCBI taxonomy): Eukaryota > Metazoa > Chordata > Actinopteri > Trachichthyiformes > Trachichthyidae > Hoplostethus > Hoplostethus mediterraneus. The sequence goes on along the minus strand of JAXDDW010000116.1, from coordinate 121,226 downwards.
TCACTGTTCTCACATGAACACCTTGCCACTACCATGTATCATCTATTTATAGATCTACGCCTGTTCTGTTCTTCTGTTAATGAGCCGTTCTACCACTCCTAGTGACGCCTGTTCAAAACCCCTGTGTAGCTTTTTCTCAATTTCTGGAAAGTTGGTTGTATGGAGGAATGAGGTTTTCACCTGAGAGCTGCCTTACATAAGATGAAGAAAAAGGAAAAAGGAGGAGATGAAGATGAGAGGTGGAGAGATGATGGAGAGAGTTGAAAAATGAGCAAAGCAGAAGACAATGAAAGGAAAGGACGAGAGGAAGATGGACGGGTGGAGTGGAGGAGGGATGGATGGGCTCAGCAGTTTGGGGGAAAGTGTGGTGTGATTAATTATGATGGCCGAAGAAATTACAATTATACATCACAGCAGCGTGAGGCGGTGCACATTTCATTTCCACAACAGTGTGCACACTGACAACTGTGTAATAAAGCCTAATGGCGTTCTGCTCGTCTGACCGCACACAGCTTACAATGAAGATATTTTGAAGTACACCGCAAAGAGAGAGGGACTTTTATTCTGACGTAACCCCTTGGTTGGGACTTTTATTCTGACATAACCCCTTGGTTGAATCCAGTTAGGCGTTGATTCACACAGATTTGTTTTTGTCTCTATGTTCACGGTGGATGATTGGTAGTTGATTGACTACGGGCTGCAAAGTGAGTTTTGAAAGCACCTGTCACGGTATTGATCAGGAACCCTGTCAACGCTGCACAGATGCATTATGGTCATTTTGTGCTGTGGAGCAGAAAAAATCTCACTCATTAAAAACGTCTGACTGAGATGATCCTGCCAGTGACATCAGGACCTGGACTGTCACAGGAACTCAACGAGTCAATATGAACGATAACGCAATTACACTTGTTAATATTGCCTCTGCCTGACCTCGTGGTAAACCTGTCTCTGATTGGCTGCTGGGGGTCTGTGACCTCACACACTACAGGACCTGTTCAGGACCGGCGGATGATCGTGGCGGCTCAGACCAGTCTAAGACATGGATCTGTAAACGCCTCACACTACCAGGTAACCTTCGCCTCCCATTTGGATCTATCTGGACCTGGTGAATCCGGTAATCCTCGTGTCCCCGGCCTGATCATAAATCAGTTTGCTGACTTTCCGTAATCACCCCCCCCGCTGTCCGATGTGACTCATTTGACTCAGCCAATTAGCCGTTTGTTCTTTCATTAATTCATGTGTTGGGGCGGCGGGGCGGCCTCGAGGTGGCAGAGGTCGTCTTTTAAACGCAAGGTCACATGTTCAACACCCGTCCATCAATGGTCGTTCGTCCTGTCTCTCGTTAGGAGTCACTCTGGGTGAGACGCCAAACTCTAAACAGTTCTGCTTCCTGCCTTCATCTGGTCTCGTTTAGGAGCTCTTAGGGTTTCAGTCCCAGATGGTAACCTTGGAAAACCTTTCCGCCAGACAGGGAGGTTACACACCGGGAAGTAAGGAGGAGAAGCAGTGGAGAGGGAACACTGATGGATTTGTTGATGATACATGAAATAAATCCACTTTAGTTTAAGTAAAATACATGTAACGATTACAAAACATCAGTAACCTCTTGACTTAAACCCTGGAAATGAAGTTAATCTATGTCTCTGCACATTAACACCTTTCCTTCAAGTGGATTTACCAGGTCAGATCAATAATAATCTGTTTCAAGAGCAAGTGTTTCCAAAATGTTCCAAAACATAGAGCTGACATGGTCAATAATCTCCCAAAAATGTATGAAACAGGTCGAACGTCTTGAATGTCGTGAGAGAATCTGTTTCTCCACCAGGAGACACGACTAGAAACAGGAAGTAGTTTGATGGTGGAAAGTAAAGTAAGGGTGGAGGGGGGGCAGATGAGACATTTACCTTCAACTCCCACGAGCCAGGTTCAAATCCCAACTCAGTTTTCATTTTAACCACGATCAGAACCTGAACCTGAACCTGACCTGAACCAGACTGGTTTCACCACCTAACCCTAACCGCTAGCGAACCGTTCCACGTGGCGTCCAGGTCATGCTGCTGTCACATGACCCTCTCACAGCGGCATATTATTTCTGTCCACTGTGTTGAGTGTGTTGAGTGTGTTGAGTGTGTTGAGTGTGTTGACAGTGTGTTGAACCTCAACAGTGTTGCCTCTAAATAAAGCGAGAGGGAAAGAAGAGCCACTGACCAGGCCGGTCTCCGCCACGTAGGTGGGTAAACCGCTAACCAGGGCCCAGTGGTCCGCCGGGGGGCTCCTGGGGATGGACGGCACATGACAAGTAGAATATCATCATCATCATCATCATCATCATCATCATCATCATCATCATCATCAACAACAGGAAAACAAACAAGGGTGCATCCCGTCTTTCCTGTCCTCCTTCAATGCCTCATCTCCTACTGGAAACAAAACACAATATTCTAACAGTGAAACTTTAATGTTGTTTTTCAGCTCAGAGACGCTGAGGTTTCCACTACGTTGAGTTTGCTCCAGGAAACAATGTAGAAAAACAAGTTGTAAAATACATCCTGATACATTCCTGTCAACTCGGAGGAGACGAGGGAAGGATGAGAGGAGATGAGGAGAGGAAGTTAGGATGTTTTTGGGGCTACACTGAGAAAACTTCAAATAGCAACAGAATTGACCTCAATAGTGTTGAGTTGAGTGTTGAGTTACATGTGAAGTAAAATCAAATAAAATCAAATGATGCAAAATGGCACCAGGAGCGTCATTAGGCAAGACTGAGAGAATTATTCTGAGGCCTGACACAAAATGTTTGGGAAGTGGTTATGAAGGCCGCCATGTTGGAAGAGTGGCAAGAAAACAAAAGATCATAACTTTATCGCCTCTTCCTCGCTGACAAAACAAAAACAGTGTCTCATTTCTGTGCGATGCGATGCTTGGTATTCGGTAAAATTAGCTTTTTTCCCCTTTAAGGCATCATCTTCATCTTCATCTTCATCTTCATCTTCATCACCATCATCATCATCATCATCACCATCATCATCATCATCATCATCTTCATCATCTTCATCATCTGAACACCAGAAATTTGCTCTTTTGTTTATTTCAAGCGGGAGGAGACACCGTTACAGCCTCTGCTGTTGTTCCTGCTCTTCCAACATGGCGGCGCGGCCCTCGTCGCCGCTGACAACCACTCCCCCAAACCTGCAGAGCTCTGGTGGGACTCACGGTATGACTTTGATGTCCTCCTTGCCATGCAGGATGTAGTCAATCACTTTGTAGAAGATAATTTCCTTGGGAAAAAAACAGACAAAGATTGTAAAACTACAGAGTTCTAGTAGAGTTGATATTTAATGTGATAAACCTCCAGACTAGTCTGCTCATCTCAGAACCATGAACAGCTGGGTTTGGTTTTCATCCATTACTCACTGAAATGTTTTATGTTTTAAACTCTTAAGGTAGTTAAAAATATAATGACATTGCACATTGAAGGAAAATATGAGTAGTAATAGTAGTAGTAGTAGTAGTAGTAGTAGTACTGGTAGTAGTAACAGAAGGATGGGAAATTAACAAAACCTAACAGCACCAATCAGGTTTCTACCAGCAGGTAAATAATCTGATGCAGATACTGTATATAGTAGTAGTAGTAGTAGATAATAGTAGCAGCAGCAGCTGAAGTAGTAGAAGTGGTAGTAGCAGTAGCAATAGTAGTAGTAGTAGACCTAATAGTAGTAACATTAATAGTAGTAATAGTAGCAATAATAGTAGTATGAATACAAGTAGGCTTAATAGTAGTAATAGTAGTTGCAGTAATAGAAGGCCCATTAGTAGTACGAGTAGCAATAGCAGTAGTACTAGTATTAGTGTTAGTATTAGTATTAGTATTAGTAGTCAATATTTTCTCACCCTGCCATCAGGAGTTTTGGGTCCATCATATGGAGGAACATCTCCCATCAGTATCGGCCACAAGTCAAAGAACTCCTACACACACACACACACACACACACACACACACACACACACACACACACACACACACACACACACACACACACACACACACACACACACACACAAGACAGAGAGAGAGAAGAGACACAGCAAGAAGTTTCAGGTTTTATTCCATACTGGATTTCAAAGCTTTATCTGACGTTTCATTATTTATGTTGCACTTATAAGCAAAGCTGCTGCTCAGCACCTCTCAGGACCAGCTAATATGTACCGTCTTCACAAACAGCACAATCCCCCAGAACAGGACCGACGCTCTATTACTGATATTTATTCTTAAGTGTGTTTTATTCATAAACGCCAGCGTTGTTCCAGCAGACAGCCTGCTGGGTCTCAGATAACAGGGGGAGGACTCAGATGGCAGCTGCTTGTAGTTCTGTGACAGCCACCGCCAGTGGGTAGTATTCATGACAGTATGTCAGTTATCAGAAATACACAGGCGCAGTACTGATCAATAGAGGTCTCAACAATTAGTTTGATTTGGTGACACAAATGATTGAAATGCTGGAAAAAAAAAAAAAAAAAAGAAAAAAAGAGATGAGAAGAAACAAAGAAGGAGATCATGAAAATGTCAAATAACGTAAAAAAAAAACGGGATGAAAATGGGGAGTAGTATGAAGTATGAAGTACAGTATGAAGTATGTAGTATGAAGTATGAAGTATGTCGTATATATGTTATGTTTACATTTCCAGCGTGTTTGATTAAAGCAAAGAAAGCAAACTGTGTGCTACTTGATGTATCTTACATCCTGAAACTAAAAAAAACTTGCTTGCTTGCTTAGGCCCCGCCTCTCAGCGCGTTTCCATGGTGACCCACCTTGGTCTTGGTCATGTCCAGCAGGCCCACAGAGTAGCGGTCACAGTTGAGGAAAGCCCTGACGGTGTACAGGGCCTTGTGGAACTGTCTCTCGATGTCCGTCAGCTCCTCAAACACCTTGCTGGCCGACCACAGCAGCACCTGGACAACAGGGCAGAATAGAATAGAATAGAATAGAATAGAATAGAATAGAATAGAATAGAATAGAATACAGTGCTTAAGGCTATGCATGCCTCAGGATCCAATTTTGTACCACATATCCATGTAATCCAGATCAAAATTTAAAAAAAAACAAAAGAAAATCACAGGTTTTTACACACACTGGTTAGAAAACATCAGATTTGTGAAAAAACTGAATTGTGACGTTTTCAGCTGCAGTGTGAACGGAGCCACTGTATTTGGCAGCTCCCATTTGTGTGTGAGTGCAACTGAATGAGACTCTCAGACTCTCAAAATGAAAGAGACTCGATCCCTAAAGGCCTCACCTGTCCCTTCCTGGTCTCACAGTTGTGCAGGTAGCTCAGGTGGAAAACCCTCAGGATCAGGTTGGCAAAGTTCAGGTACTTGTTGAGAATCTGGAGGAACACAACGGACAGCGTCAGTACTCGGGTTTCACCAGCCGGCGCTTTCATTTGGTCTGTGAGGAAACGTTTTCAGCTGCAGCAACCAAGCGGTGACGCTGCCTGCAACCAGAAACACAGTTAAACTGATCTGAAGTCTGTTACAGTGACTAACTCATAATATGAAGGGTGTCATTCCACAACGCGATACATTCAGCGGTCGATATTTACAAATGCAGATGATCCTTTAAAATGTCACTACTTCATCAGCCAGTAACACTATAATAACATATCACCTCTTCCTCCCTGACAAAGCAAAAGAAATGCCTAATTTCTGTGTGGCGTTATGCTTGGTCTTCTATAGACTCCCTATAGCTTTCAGGTGACAGAAAGCCCTCTGGCGGCCATATTGGAGGATCCTTGTCTCTTGGGCAACATTGGCTGTGAACAGCTGATTGTGTTCGACAGAAATAAATATTCATTGTTAATTTCTGTTTCTACTGAACTGATCATTTCATCACTGATCCATCTGATTGATTTAGTGTTTAGATCATGTAGCTTGTTAGCTAGCTAACCATAGTATCTGGTCAGCTAACCATCACTGTCTTGTTGTTAACACATCTGGTTAGCACGCTAGCTAACGTAGCTAGTAGAAGCTAGCGTTAGCAGTGACTAGTAGTCCCATGTTAACAGTAACTAGTTAGCTAGCTAGCAGTTAGTTCAGGTGAACTAGCTGACTCTTCTCCAGCTCCAACTCAGAGTGTTTTGGAGTAGAGACTAGGGCTAAAGACAAGACAGTTTACTGAGTCACAGTAACCTACATTTGGAGACAAATCTACCTGATCACACTGATCAC
>JAXDDW010000116.1:72500-110000 GCA_034670385.1 Hoplostethus mediterraneus | reverse complement strand
CAGTAGGAAGGACATAATCCCAGGAAAACATAATCCCCGAGTTCCACCCACAACCAGGAATACCGACCGGCTGGCTGGCTGGTGGGACTGGTCTGTACTGGTTCGGACTGGTCTGTACTGGTGGGACTGGTCTGTACTGGTTCGGACTGGTCTGTACTGGTGGGACTGGTCTGTACTGGTGGGACTGGTCTGTACTGGTGGGACTGGTCTGTACTGGTTCGGACTGGTCTGTACTGGTGGGACTGGTCTGTACTGGTGGGACTGGTCTGTACTGGTGGGACTGGTCTGTACTGGTTCGGACTGGGGTGGAAAGGCGTCCTCAGCGCATTAGCACCATAAAGCCAACCAATTATATGGGAATTTTCTCAGTTCCTTCCCCGCTGACTGGCTGAGGGCTTTGATATCAGCTGAGTTGCCACGTTTCGTTTTCCCCATGGTGCTTTCATGTGTTTGTGTCCTGTAAAGCGTAATGATGTTGGCTGTCTGGTGGCAGATAGAAACCAAACACAAACAATCAACTGGGATGCGTTTTGTTTGCACATCAGAGGCCGAGCTTCCTAATCTCCCATGAAAGGAAGTGATTGAACCGATACTTGTAATCTATCGGATATTTGGAGGCGGCTGCTGCCTTATTAACTGCAAATGCCACAATAATATTTCATGCAGGTCTGGGCGTTGGCATGACAAACTTGCCGTCTACATGGGAATAAGCTTGCCAATCATTTTCAAATGTCAAAGGTATTGGCTGTAATGAGATTGAGCTGGCTTTGGTGGGGGGAGAATTAGTGGCAGGGACAGTGTGGAGTCACAGCGCCCTCTGCTGGGCGCCACCAGGTACTTCCTGACAGAGATAGAGGGACAGTAGACCTGGCAGGCATTTTCATTATTAATAGAACAACGAGTAATATTGGCATGTAAAGGGTATTGTTAGAGGTTTGGATGCAGGTTCAAATTGATAAACCTTCTGATTCCATTTGATAAAAACGTTGAGTAAGCCTGTGGGAGGCGCTGTTTCGGTTCGGTGACTTGACAGCCTTAGCATTTTAGTGCTACCTATATAAGAGATATAGTATACTGCTGTGTAGCTACATGGGTTTGAGTCCCACCGGGGTCACCCATGTTCAAAATGTACACACTCATGCAAGGTACATTGGATTAAAGTGTCTTTCTGAAGGCATCTATGTTCTTTAAAGGTGTAATCCACCCTAAAACACTCAACTTAAAACACAGATATTGTCTATTTAGTTCTTTGGTGTATTTTTCTTCTCCCCGTGGATAACTGGCCAATCTAACAGTATCTAACGGTAACGGTCAGGTTTTGGTGTCAGCCAATCAGAATCAAAGAGCAAGGGCTTCTTTCTAGACCGACGACCAACAATCATACAGGAGAATTCAGTAGCCAAATGGATAAACTAGAGAGGAAAATAAGGAGTTTCTGTTAGTCAGGACTCAGTACCAGGTTAGTCTTTTATCTACCAGTTTGACATATTTGTAAGACACACACACACACACACACACACACACACACACAAAGAGAAGTGATGCCCGTCTACCTCTGGTGCATTAGGGATGTTGACCATCTTCTTGCTGGTGGCCACGAAGCCCACGATGCCCATGTCCAGCGGGTACACGATCTCACAGTCGGGCGCCACCAGGCATTCCTCCAGCGTGGCGTCTTTATGGACGTTGAATAACCTGGAGAGACGTGAAGAAATACTTTAACTCCTTTCACGAATGAATATTGAAGAAATATAGAAAGCTTCATAGTCATACAAAGATTAGCTATGAATGTCAATAGTAGATCGTAGCTTTTCATTAGAATCAGCCTTCAGATAATAAGCAAACAAAAACATGATTTCCCTCATTTTTTACTGTAACAAAATCATATTCAATTAATTTGCAGTATGTTGTAGTGATGGAGAGAAAATAAGAGAAGGTGGACCAGAAAAAAACCGATTTTGAGATAGATGGAGAAGTGGCTAGATAGACAGACAGACAGATAGATAGATAGATAGATAGATAGATAGATAGATAGATAGATATGTAGATAGATAGACAGACAGATAGATAGATATGTAGATAGATAGACAGACAGACATATAGATAGATAGGTAGGTAGGTAGGTGGGTAGATAGGTAGGTAGATAGATAGATGATAGATAGATAGATAGATAGATAGATAGATAGATAGATAGATAGATAGATAGATAGATAGATAGATAGATAGATAGATAGATAGATAGATAGATAGATAGATAGATAGATAGATAGATAGATAGATAGGTAGGTAGGTAGCTGGGTAGATAGGTAGGTAGATAGATAGATGGATAGATAGATAGATAGATAGATAGATAGATAGATAGATGGATAGGTAGGTAGATAGATAGATAGATAGGTAGGTAGGTAGGTGGGTCAGTAACCTGGTAGCCAGCTCGGCCACGCCGTTCCTCTGCCGGTACATGAAGAGGCTCATGCGGTCGGCCCTCATCACGAAGCTGAGGTGCTTCATCAGGTTGAAGACCGACTTCTCCATCTGCACGTTGTCCTGGATGTCCCGCACCAGGTCGAACATGATCTCGCTCTCCTCCAGCGCCGTCAGGTCGTGGAACTGCTTGACGTCCACCGCCGTCTTCCGGCTGGCGCCCAGCAGGTCCGAGATGACCTTGGGCCGGAAGGTGTCGTCGTAGTACTGCTTGGCGAAGTCCGGGTTGGCGTCCAGGAACTTCTCTGCCGTCGCTGCGTCCACCATGGCTGCTGCTGCTGCTGCTGCTGGCGGGGGGGAAGCAGACAGCGGTAACGCTTGGATACCGGAGATCCCACGACCTGATGGAGGACGAGAAGCGTCTCCCCAGAGGAACCCAGCTGGTTACAGGCTAGCTAGGTGAAGCTTTGATACCCTGGGTCTCTACCATGAAGAAACCAGTTCACTGTCCACTGTCCCGCCCAGAGACACACCAGTCCACCAGCAACAATACTAGTTATTTCTCATACATGTTTTCTGCAATGTTTTTTGTTGAAATGGAAATGTACCCATAATGCAATATGAGTCTTTGAGTTTTTTTTTTTAATATTTCGTTTTTTAGGCCTTTGTTTTTGTATTTTCTACATTCTTGTGTTACTTGTGATACTGTTATGCTGCTGCAACCCCAGAATTTCCCTCCAGTAATCAATAAAATATCCATCTATCTATCTATCTATCTATCTATCTATCTATCTATCTATCTATCTATCTATCTATCTATCTATCATCAGACAGGGAGTCAGACAGGCTTCCTAACTGGGTTTCTCATCATCGGAGTTTAACCAGGTTACTTAACCAGGTTACTTAACCAGGTTACTTAACCAGGTGAATAACAGTAACCGGAGCTGCTGTGTGTAACAGCATGACTGTGCAGCAGGGCGGCGCTGCAGAAGGCAATAATAATGGTAACGTGATCTTTTATTAAGTCTCTTTTCCCTTTCCCCGTCCACAGGGAGGTCAGAGGTCAGAGGTCAGATACACCACTGAGATGGTACTGTATAGTTTATACTCATGTTCAACTACACAGCTGATGAGAACCAATCAGACGGCAGGACGAGTCTGAGTAGGTTTTAGTGAGGAAAGATTTGGTAATTTGAGTGAATGTAGTAACTCCTGAAGTGATCGGAACAGAAGCTAAACATCAGAAGAATCAGACCAGACCGGACCGGACCAGACCGGACCGGACCAGACTCCATCATCTATCAGTCTCAGAACAGAAGTCTTCAATTAAAGAATCTCTTCCTCCTCTCTGTTCTCATCTCTCTCATCTCTCCCAGCATTTCTCCATCATACATGATCATTTAAGGGTCACAGGGATATTTTGTTCCATCTGCATTCTGGCTACTTTGACCCTTGACCTCTTTACTGTTGGTAATCTAGGAAGTTTATTCTACTATTGCAGTCACTGTGAGCCACGGTGGATAAAAGGTGTCAGGTGGAATAAAAGTGTCAGCCTAAAATAGAAATGTGCAAAAAGAGGAGAGTGGAAGTCTTCTTGTCTCTCCTTACATCACCTTGGTTACATAACTCCTTTACTGTGTCTATGTTTAGCCTGCATCCTACCTGACCTGGCTCAGAAAGTACTCCAGAAAGTACATCAGGTTCCACCACATCCGGACAGTTCAGACAGTCCGATAAGTTGTCACATGCAAAAATTCACTTTTAGAAATTTCCTGTGATCGTCTAAAACTGTCTGGCATTAAATGATGAGGCAAACCAACCAACCAACACAAGTAGAGTAAAACAAACCATGAAAGTATTGTTGAATGCTACCTGACCCGACCAAGTCCTGCAGACCAAATACCAAATAGACCAAATCACTCACAAGCCACAAGCCAAATCATATAAAGCGCTAGCATCCATTTTGGGGAAAAAAGAAAAATCTGTTCATCACTCAGTTCATCACTCACTATCTCTAAAGTATAGAGGATGCAAACTGTGCAAACTGATGAAAAGTGTTCTCATTTTTACAGTTTGTCTTCATTTTGTGCTAGCAATCAGTATCACACTTTTACGCGGTGTATATCTCATTTTGGAACAAAACTCTTAAACTCTTAGTCCATGCAGCAGACCTACCTGCTAAAGGGTTTTTGTATTGTCTCCAGCAAAGTGTGTAATCCCTCTGTCCTGCTAACCAACTCTGCAGGTGGTGGAGAAAAGAATAGGGATTACTGGGACGGTTTTAAATGGTCATGTGTGGACATAAGCCTGCATCCAATTACAACACCGGGATTATGATGCTGCTCAGTCTTTCTATGCAACGACACACCTGGAATACCTCTCTGTCTGCCACCAGGTAAAGCCGAGGACCGTTATATATACCGTTAGTACGCCAGGTGTGTCGTTGAAAGGGAACACTGGTGCCATAACTGGACTTATATGTTGTTGGCTAGCCAAGTATGAGCTAGTATTAGCAAAGCATACGGCATTGGGTGGATGTTTTTATCCAAAAGGCCTTACGGTGCCAGAAGCAGGAGGTTTAGACAAATATTACTCAGAGGCAGAAATAATCTCATTGGTTGAGTTGAACTTCAGTGGGCGGAGCCAAAGAAACAGTTTTTCAGAACTGGTAAACTTGAATGGCAATGAAGGAACTCTGGTCAAAATAGAAATAAATAATAGAAATAAAAATAGACATGCCAATAACTGATTTTTTCATTCATGACCATGGACTTTGACATCATCCTGGAAGGTCAGCTAGGCTAACTAGCTAACCTAGATAACTAGTATGGATAGATTGTACTTTTTCAGTTAGCAGCAGAGTGCTAGGCTTCAAAATGTTAGCTAGCTCCTCTCTTACCTCTTGTAATTTTCCCTGGACTTTGGCTCCGCCCACTGAGGTCTAACTCAACCAATGAGATCAACCCAAATAAAGCATTCTAGATCCCTCCCCCTTCTAGTGTAATATAGAGGTGTAAAATAGTTGCCTTTAACTACGTCCAGGGCTAATTCTGACTATTTTTGCTTTCAAGGTTCAAGTTTAGGATTTGTCTGTTTGTGACCCGAAGACAACAAAGCAAAATATGTTTTTTTTAAAATTCAGTAACACATTAAAATATGTAAAGTTCCTGTCCCCGTTTTCATTCATTATATATTTCTTGCTGTTGGGTTCTTTTTTGTGATACTGTTATGCTGCTGCAATCCCAGAATTTCCCTCCAGTAATCAATAAAATATCTATCTATCTATCTATCTATCTATCTATCTATCTATCTATCTATCTATCTATCTATCTATCTATCTATCTATCTATCTATCTTATCCCCTCTCCTCTGTGTTCTGTTATTGTGCAAATGACAAAACTAAACTAAGCTCCATTAAATATTCTGTATGTTAGCTGCTCTGTATCATGAGTCCATCAGAAAAATGTTCAGGGAAACTCATTCATATATATATATATATATATATATATATATATATATATCAACCTATTCTTGCCATGCCGGGCCCCACTGGCAACCAGGCCACGATCTTTCCAGGGCCTACAGTGTGAAGTCAGCGTCAGATGTCATGCGGTTCAGTATGTTTGGTTGTATCTGTTAGGTCTCAGCAGAAAGATAGTGTTGCAGCCACGTGGCGCTCCCATATCTGATACTGTATCATCGGTTTTCACCCACATAGTCGTGAACCTGACACACACCCGTCACCCTTCACCAGCAAACATGAGACAGAGGATAACAAACAGTAAGAACTAGATATATCATGGGTGTTCAAATAATAAACTTCAAAACTGCTCAAGTGGTTTCAGTTTTCAATTTACTGGTGTCAGTCAAGGGTTTGGAATGGGGTCCGCTTGGCCGGAGAGTGTGAAGAAGTGAAGAGCTCTCACTCTGCCCCTATTTTGGGATACCACAAACATGATAGATAGAATCACTGGAGTAACAACCCAGTAAGGGAAGGGGTGATCACCATTACCAGAAATAATACTAACAATAACACTAAAGGTATTGCTGTGTTGTTGATATGTTGAATATTAGTCTAGTCAGTATGGGGCCAGACCTGAACTGAACAGTGTGTGGATCCAATATGGATGCCACAATACTCCATAGGCTCAACGGTGCTGGATTGTACCACGTAGTGGTTATGCCCCGTACCCACCGGACACGCACAGATGCGTAACTGTTTTTTCAGAGCACATTATGAAAACAGAAGTAAGCATAGTCTTAATTAATTGAACAAATATATATATATATATATATATATATATATATATATTGACTAGAGAAGAGAACAACTTTATTTGCAACACTGCACACACAATACATGCAGGGGGGAAGTGGCCGCACAACACAACACACACACACATGCATTTTTGAGTGTCCAGGTTGAATGAGTTTACTGCTATTTTCCCATCCCCGCCGATCTTCCTCCAAGCCGGCCAGGGAGCAGAGGGTGCAGACGATAGCCGCGCCAGGGGACCAAGTCCAGGTGTTTGTCGCATGTCTCGTCACGGACAGCCGACTGGATATTGCATGTTTTTAGACAGGGTTTTTTTTTCCAGGAGGAAACCCAAGTGAACACGGGGAGAACATGCAAACTCCACACAGAAAGGCCCGGGAGATAACCCACCTGGGTTATCTCTGAAGCTGAAGCTGCTTCTTGGAACAGACCCTGGTGCTCATCTACAGAGACACAGACAGATTAAAGATGGATAGACGAACAGAGTGTCAGACAGAGACAAACAAGTAAAAGGTAAGGAATGAGTAGATTACTTTAATGGCAATACATGCAGGGGGCAAGTGGCTGCTGAACAGATACACACATGAACAAACATTTAAGTGTTAGTCTCGTACCAGGAGTGGGGTTTGAACCCACGAGGTCATTTGCCCATTGGATCTTAAGTCCAACGCCTGAACCACTCGGCCATCCTCGTCAACTACTAGGTTGAGAAGCATATTCTGTGTGGTCAAAAGAGGTATGGCAAGTTCGCCTTCCTTTATACAACCTCAAAGTGGGAAAGACTTAAGATCACTGATGTTAAATCCCAATGTTTTATCCTCCATGAGTCAGAGGTTGAGAGAAAGTCAAAAAGACAGCAGCACAATCAGACAGGCAAAACAATACATTAAAGTCTTTCAGCCAAAGCAACTTGCAAGGGTATTTGACACTACGTGGGGATGAAACCCATGACTCTGTGTGAGAGAGAGTCTCATGCTCAACTGACAGACCTATCTGGGCCAGGCCACTTCAATGATGCTTTTCTGTTGACCCTGAGTCTGAATCATGAGTCTGAGTCTGAAAAAGGGTCTATTCAGGATTTGAACCTGGGACATTTGGCATCCAAAGAAAGAATCTTACCACTAGACCAACAAGCCTTTAATGTTGAATCACAACATTAGTCACCATTGACAAGTGATGATATGCTTGAGCTAGCTGAGAAGTGGTTCAAGAGCTAGTTTTTTCATCGTATGACTTGATGAGCGCACAGTTTCAAAAGATATTTCGAATGGTCCCTGGTGGTCTTAATGTTCAAGAAATGATTTGGCCAGTAATACAGTGGAACCTGCTTGACAAAGGTAGCATTTCCTGGTTGTGCCCTCCCCCAGGAAATAGGTAAGTGGTAAGGACCCTTGCAACTGGTGTCCCGTTGGCCTGTGAAGACGAGTTCAAATCTCACCTCTAGTGGTCTTTCTGGTGCGAGCGCAGCATGTAGGGTTAGGGTTATGGAATGGAAGCCAGGTTAGAGTTAGGGAGCCAGGATTTGTGTGTCAAAGGAACCTTCAATGAATGAACCTGCAAAACACAATAAATCAACTCAATGGGAGTCTGCAAACCAAAACTCAATGGGTAACTGCAAAACACAAAGAATCACAAATGGTAACCTCCAAAACAAAATGCACTCAACAAAATAAACTCAATGGGTACCCACAAAATGAACTCAACAAATTCAATGGGAATCTGCAAAACAAAATAAACTCAATGGGCATCTACAAAATAAACTGAATGGGAACCTCCAAAATAAACTCAATGGCAACCTGCAAAATAAAGTTCATAATAAAACAACCCACATCAATCAAATGCAATAATCTCTTCAAACACAAAAGAGCTATGTATAGAGGTAGTACTGCACACAAAGCAATAAAAACTACATTCCAGACCCAATCCAGTTTAAACAGGTCGTATCTGTGGTCCTCGGACATCCATCTGGGGTCTGTTCCAAGAAGCGGGTTTAGTGAAAACTCTGAGTTTGGTAACCCTGAGATGAGGAAACTCTGGGTTTTCTGCTCCAGAAAGAGAGCTAACTCAAACTCTGATTCAGTTACCATGGTAACTGACTCTGTGAACCTAACCTGCTGGCTGGCAGGTTTTCTTGAACAAACCCCGACTTCCTCCCCGTCTCCTCCCTCTGCTGAACCTGAAGCAGCTGTCGGACATGACGTGTCCTTTCCTCGGTAACCCGTCGATATTCAAGACGAAGTAATTCGCATAGTTGGGAGAGGATTTTGAGACCCGATTAGATGTTCTATGTCCAGGATGGAAGAGCTGTCCAAGACATAATATGCCGTTTACACGCAAAAAAAAGGCAAAAAAGACTTTTTTCCCCCGAATACCTGAAAGTGGGGGGACAAAAAGTCTCGGTGTCCCCCCTATTCCGGCGCCAGTGCAGAGGCTGTATTACAGACATTAAATGAATGTCAGTTGCATCTGATATAAATATACTGTATTTTTGG
The DNA here is from genome assembly GCA_034670385.1 of Hoplostethus mediterraneus. NCBI lineage: Eukaryota > Metazoa > Chordata > Actinopteri > Trachichthyiformes > Trachichthyidae > Hoplostethus > Hoplostethus mediterraneus. The sequence goes on along the minus strand of JAXDDW010000116.1, from coordinate 100,811 downwards.
AAGAACTTTCATTTTTGGAAGACATCAATTTTCTGTGATTTCTACATTACATTAAGTACACATTAAGTACATTACATATTTTGATAATCTCTTACAGATGTAAAAAAAACAACAAAAAACATGGCACTTTATTTGTGTTATTCTTTCAGGTTCTGGTGTGTGAAAGTAAATTATCAGTTTATGTGACATGTGTGCCACTAACATGTGCCTGAGTATTATAAAACAAGCCAGTGAGGCCCTTCAAGTAAATCATCTATCTGATCTTGAGCAGACCACTGCTATGTGGAGACAGTCCATAGGATGAACCACGTGGTCTTAGCATGGAGAACCAATCATGAGACTTCTTTGTTCCTAAAGAAACTAGAAAGATTGTAGTGAGCTGATTTTCAGAGAGAGAGATCATAGAGAGGTATTGACTTTCTGTGTGACCTGTGTCTTCCTCTCTCCAATATATCTGTACACAATATATTTTTATACTTCAAACTGTCAATGTTTTGTGTGTTATTTCAAGAGTGCTTGCAGGCAATTTCCACGACAGGTGTCAAAGTGAACTATGTGAACTATGTTACTAAGTTAAGTTACTAAGTCTAAGTTACTATGGTAAGCCAATACATGTCTTTAAAATGTTTCGATTAGAAACGTGCGTTTATGTCAGATCGAACACCACCGATGATAGATGAGTGTGAATTTTGCAGAATTAATTTAAGCAGAACCAGAGGGCAAGTTACAGAAGTGCACCTCCCGGGACGTGAATAAAGATGTTCTTCAAACAAGAAGAACACGCAAACATTCACAAACCTGTTAAGCAGAATCCTAAGCAGAAGGAAACGTCTGCCAAACAAAGCATATCAGAGGAGATACTGATGTGCCTCTAGCTCAAACAATTCAGGGTGTGTCCAAATAGGAAGTGAAGGTGATATAACTGCAACAAATGTAAACATTACTGATGTGATATATTTAATGTTTTTATTCGTTTTTCAGTGTATATCTTTACGTCTTGCATTCACTTTTATTTTTTATTTTTTCATAAGTGTTATGTACTTCTAAGGTAAATTCGATTAGATTGATCTTTATTGTCTCCAAGGAGAAATTGCGGTTATGCAGCAGAGGATGTACAAAGAAAGAAGCACACAGTTATATACAATAGCCATATACACATATACAATACAATACAATACAATACAATAATCAATACAATAAAATACAATAAAATACAATAAACAATACAATACAATACAATACAATACAATACAATACAATACAATACAATAAACAATACAATACAATACAATACAATAAACAAGTTTGAATGTAATGGGTTGAAAGTTTTGCAATGTACTGAAATGCTTTGAAATGCAATTACTACTACTACTACTATTACTACTACTATTACTACTACTCCTACTATTATTACTACTATTACTACTATTACTACTACTACTACTACTTTTTCACTATTGAGTGACTGAACGCTAGAGATAGACATTCTTTGGCTCAGCAGCCCGTGTGACGTCAGCCATACGTTACGGTCTACGTCATTACGCACGGAGCAGCTGTAGGCGGCGAGCAGTGCGAAATGAATTTGAGGCGGAATGAAAGCGATGTGAACTAGACGGAACTATTTCATTTCCAGTAACTTCATGAGCTGCGACTGACACGAGCTCCGGTGAGTCCTACCGAACTTTAACAACTATGGTCCCGTGCGTGTAGAAAGATTGTTATTAACTTCTTTGACTTCAGTCAGTTAGACTCGCAACTGGTTTCCACGTTGACAACTTGTTTACAATGGTCCCATTCATAGCTCTGCTAACTGACTGGATTCATATCAAATAACTAGATCATTCAGACTAACGTCACACGTGTCGCATAGCGGAGTTTTAACGGTTTTATGATCAGGGAAGTCGCGTGCAGGATGGATATAACGTCACTGATATAATAACGTTACTTTCCGACATAATCTACAAACCAGGTACTGGCCGGTTTAACAGTCTGTATATAGTCTGTTGGCAGGCTTTTCATGACCAATAATCCTGTTAACAGCACCAGATAACGGTTCATGGAAGAAAACTAACTAGTAAATAAGTACTTTTAAGAATACTATACACATTTCACAGCAAAAAAAGTCGCTATGGGAATATTAAAGTCACACCACAGGAGATACAAATACCATCAAGTCACTATAATTTCACTATTCAGTACCAGCATTCAGAAAAGTCATGGGATCCAAAAATTGTTCTCCAGCCCTGGAAAAATTATTGAAAATGGAAATAGTTTTGGAAATGTTTTGCTAATCTTCTCCAACCAGTGAAATGTTGAATGTCTCAGCTTGGCTGTTTGTTGATCCACATAAAAACCCAGATCAGAAATGTCCTGAGAGTATCTGTACTAAATGTTTTTTTCAAAACATTTGTATTAAGGTTTTTTTTGTTTTGTTTTCTCCACACATAACTCAGTCAAACAGTCCATCATAGATCAATTTTACATAGACAGTTATACATGGTACAGGGTGAAAAAGACATAAAGAGAGGGGTGAGAGAAAAAAGATGAGGTTGAGGAACTCATTTCAGCCAAGAGGGTGTCAGTGGGGTTAAAGAAAGCCTTGTTGAAGGATAGCAGACCTAGAGGCGCCTATAAAGTTAAGGTATGGCACCAGATTTTACTTTTCTGTAGTTGCTCTTTAGAAACAGCCTTATCGCTAATCTGTGACACCAAGTATCTTCTTTCTTACTGCGGAAGATAATATGTTATATAATCTGCTCCATTTTGAGTTGCTCAGCTCCTTAGTAGGATGTCCTCATAATAAAGATACGGGGTCCAACTGAGTGGGACCCAGGATCAGACCAATATCACGGCCCTAAGTGATAGTTGTAGCCAGGAATAAGACCTGGGACATTCACATCACGCATTCAACCTGAGAAGATAGACTCTGAGAAAATATAGGTCATGGGAATTGTCCTATGTGTCATGGGATAGTCCTGGAAAAGTCCTGGGATTTGATTATCCCTCCTCCCTCGGGCAGGAAAAGTACCACTACAGTATTACAAACGTGAAGACAGTAGAGGACAACAATGCTAAATCATCCCTAAAAGCGTCCAACATTTTCCACACAGAGGAAGGCCAACCCAACGGGCGGGACAGCATTCATGCAAGTTCTCTGAAATTTGACATGAAGTTCTTTTAGATACCAGAGACTATAATAACTGATCCTTTGATCCGTGGGTTCAATCCCCACATAGTGTCAAGTACCTTTGGATTAAAGTGTCTGCTAAATGACTGTAATGTAAAAGAAGAAAATGGTTGTGTTTAAGGGTTTTAGGGTGGATTTTTCCTTTAACTGTGCTGAATTGTGTTTCTCTACATGACGACAGATCAGGGCTCCATCATGACTCGGGGTGAGGACTGCTGTGTACCGGCAGAAGATGGAGCTGACAACGACCAGCGTTATCCCCTCGTTTTGGAAAGAGTGGAGAAAGAAGAGAAGGAAACCTGGCGAACCGTCGCGTCACGTCGACTGAAGAAGCACTGCTCATGCACCCCTGAGAAGGCCAAAGCCAAAATACTGGGCTTTGTCCCGATTCTGAAATGGCTGCCACGCTACCAGCTCAGGGACTGGCTCCTGGGCGACGTCATGTCGGGACTGATTGTCGGAATCCTATTGGTCCCCCAGTCCATAGCTTACTCTTTATTGGCTAGCCAGGACCCCATTTATGGTCTCTACACTTCCTTCTTCGCCTCCATCATCTACGCCCTCCTAGGCACCTCCAGACACATCTCGGTGGGGATATTCGGGGTGCTCTGCCTGCTGGTCGGTCAGGTTGTGGATAGGGAGTTAGCTTTGGCAGGATACCTCCCAGAAAGCAGTAGCATTACTAACAACAGCGTCGCCCTGCTGGCCGGCCAGGGGAATGGCAGCGTCGGGATGGAGTGTGACAGGAGCTGCTATGCCATCATGGTGGGAGCAACAGTCACCTTCACCGCCGGGGTCTACCAGGTAAGTGGGCCCTCATCTTATCCTGGTTTGAATCTCAGGAGCAACTGGAAGAATCTGGGTATGGAGAGTGAATGGTATCCCTGTTACTCCTGGTGCGGTGCCCTTTGAGCAAGGCACTTTACCCCCTGCTGTTCCGGTGGCCAACACTAGAAGACTGTGGTTGTGCTGCAACGCTCCCAGGTGGGAATGAGAGTGAAGCAGGGTGTTTCAGGCTCTGCAAGTCTTCCCTTCATCTATAAAAGTCAAAAAAAGATTGATGATGCATTGGAGCAGTGAGAGAAGACCTTTTGAACTCATGAGGGTTAAGCAACCATGGGTCATTGGGTGATTTCACTGATTAACCAGGTTCATTTATATGGCCTTTTATTGCAAACAAGCCTCAAAGGGCTTTACAAGCCTGATTAGGACAAGCACATTTATGACCATCAGTCATTAATATAAATATATATATATAAAATTCTGACAATTGTGGTATTTACGGAATTAGACCACTACTTGTATTTTTAACTTTTATTCACCCAGGGAAAGGCTCGCTGCCCTGCAACACATCATACAACTACTACAACTACTCATTCTCAACCCCGGTCTTGTACTGTTCCTGGTGCTGTCGGTGCCTCAGTCCAGGGCTCTTTGATGATAGCGGTCACCCAGACTTTCCCAGACAGTCTGGGGATTTAATCTGCTGATCTTTCAGTTACCAGACCACTTAACCATTAGGCTACCTCAACGTCCATTATGAAGACTGATGGAACTTTTTGGGGCTTTGGAGCAAAAGTTTATTCTAATCTTGCTCTCCTTTGGCCTCCATCTCTCTCCACCTCATTTCCTTCCTTTCTCCTCCTCCCTCCCAGGTGCTGATGGGAGTTCTCCAGGTGGGCTTCGTCTCCGTCTACCTCTCCGACTCCCTCCTTAGCGGCTTCGCCACTGGGGCCTCCCTGACCATCCTCACTTCCCAGCTGAAGTACCTGCTGGGCCTGAGGATCCCCAGGGCCCAGGGCTGGTTCACCCTGCTGAAGACCTGGTACAGCCTGATCATCAACCTGGGGAACACCAACATATGTGACCTGGTGACCAGTTTGCTGTGTTTGCTGGTACTGGTACCCAGCAAGGAGCTCAATGATCGCTTCAAATCCAAGCTGAAGGTAAAGGAGTAGAGAATGAACAAGATGGACGTTTGATGTGTTTGATGTTTGACATCACAGATTGGTTCTGTTTACTAAGAACTTTTTCTACGAGGTTTTCTTACGTCCATTATTTTAAGGTTTCCATGCAGCATGTTTGTGTTGTGGACAACCTTGAAGAGAAATCCTCATGAATGGCATTTCGCTGATGATTTTCCAAAACCTTTTACAATGGGGGGAATTCAGCCTCAGTGATGAAGTCTGTCCTTGTCTATTTTTTTCTATTTATTATTTCTAAAAGGCTGTTTTTCTACTCTTGTGTTTCCCTTACTCAGGCTCCAATCCCCTTTGAACTCTTTGTGGTGATCGCTGCCACGCTGGCCTCCCATTTCGGCAATTTCAATACGGACTATGGGTCGGACGTGGCGGGTGCCATCCCCACCGGCTTCCTCCCTCCCCAGCTGCCCTCTTGGTCTCTCATCCCCAACGTGGCGGTTGACGCCTTCTCCATCGCCATCGTGGGCTTCGCCATCACCGTCTCGCTGTCGGAGATGTTCGCCAAGAAGCACGGCTACACGGTGGACGCCAACCAGGAGATGTACGCCATCGGCTTCTGCAATATCCTGCCGTCGTTCTTCCGCTGCTTCACCACCAGCGCTGCACTGACCAAAACCCTGGTGAAGGAGTCGACGGGCTGCCAGACCCAGCTGTCGGGGCTGGTCAGCGCCCTGGTGCTGTTGCTGGTGCTGCTGGTTATAGCACCGCTCTTCTATTCCCTGCAGAAGTAAGTCCACCAAAATAACACACAACCGTCTATCTAGAGCAGGGGTCTTCTTCAGAGTGTGCAGGTTTTCACTCCAACCAAAGACTACAGCAGGTGATTTCACTGATTAACACACCTTCAGCCAGAGAGGACGGACTAACCAGTGAAATCACCTGCAGTAGTCTTTGGTTGGAGAGAAGACCTGCATACTCTCAGCCCTCCATGGCACAAGATTGCCCACCCCTGATCTAGAGCAGGGGTCTTCTTCAGCCATGTGCCATCATGACCCAAGAGTATGCAGGTTTTCATTCCAACCAAACTGGTTTCACTGATTAGCACCACTATTGCCACCAAACAAGTGGAATTAACATCATAACATCTTTCATTTGGTGGATGCTTTTATCCAAAGTACCGTGCAACACAATGAAAGCATACATTTGTAGGATTCCTAGAGGGAATTTTTTTATTTTTATTGCCACCCATTCAGGCCAGGGGAGTTCATTAGTCAGATAAAATCAACATGCGTAACAGAGTTTCTCAACACGTAACTCCAGAACCCTAATCCCCAGCACAACACCTAGATAACACAAGATAACACAAGATAGATAACAGATAACAGATAACACGTACTGGACATTAAAACGTCAAAGTTGACAATCGGTTTACGCTCAACAAGTCAGCGTGGCACTAATATTGCTGAACAGCCACATTTCATTCAAGGAAGTGAAATCTGAGTCACAGCAGGCTTAAAATAAGCTTCAGCCGCCTCAGGGTTGCTGCTTCTTACATCTAAGGATGTGAGCCGTAGTTCATAGAAGCATTCACACATTTGTCGTTGGTTCTTATCTTCTGTACCACACAAATACATATAACCCATGGCCATGGCTCAAGGTGAATGCTGACTCTGCAGTCCCTCTGTTTGGAGAAGCCATGAAGGTTTAGGCTTTCTTACGTGCAAACATTTCAATGGAGATTTAGATTTTTAAACTTAAGCAGTTTGGTGATGCTCCTCCAGGGAGACTTCAGCAATCCAGATTTAAGATTTAAATTGCCAATCACCGACATTACAAGCAACCAATAGTAAGGAGTAGAAAGGTCCAAGCCACAGCACAACAAACAAACAAAATATTACTGTAATCCTAGAGAGAGGATGTGAGAGAGAGAAGTACTAGGAACAGAAATAAAAGAAATAAGAGGTTAGGAGAGAGGTAGCAAAGACCTTTGAGTCTAGCGCGAAGCTTGATGATTTTCTATTGATTGCGATTGGAACTGATAATTGATATTTATTGACTTTTCTGTTGTCTTTTCTATGTACATTCACAACACACTTGCAGACACACACACACACACACACAGCTTTACTGCTGACCTGGGATCTGCTTAGGCCAGACGAGGGTTTATTTCATTTTTCCTTCTTTTTCCATATCTTTCTCTCAGTGCATTTTATGTCTTTTATTTATCTCTTTCTCTTTATTTCTCTTAATTTCTATCTCAAGCTTTCTCTCATCTCTGTGTGTGGTTAACTGTCTTTTTAGCTTTCTGTCATTTTTTTCTCGCTTTCTTTCTTTCTTTCTTTTTCTCTCTTTTTCTCTCTTAAATTGTTTGGGTTTCTTAAAAACCAAAGGTGGTCCGGGGGCGTCCTGGTGAGCAAAAGGCAAAAATTCTCAAAGAAAAATGTTTCCAAAAAAAAGTGAGTCTTTATTTCACATCAGCAATTTTACAACTTACTGGAAATGTCCTACCTTGATCACATTGTGATGAAGGCTTACCTCAGTCAGTTTTAACTTTTCAAATTGCCTTTTGCTATCACAACAGTGCCTCGGACCCTCTTTGGTTTTTCATACCTTCTTGTGGTACCCGTTCAGAAGAGCGCCTGTTGTTTGCTGTCTGGTACAAAGCAGTGCTCCTAATCTTCGGTCTTCCCTGCTTGTCCTATCCAGGTGTGTATTAGCCGTCATCATTGTGGTGAATCTCCGTGGCGCTCTGCGTAAGTTCGCCGACGTTCCTCGCATGTGGCGCGTCAACCACGTCGACACCTCCATCTGGCTGATCACCATGGCGACCTCGGCGCTTGTCAACACGGAGCTGGGTCTCCTCGTCGGGGTTTTGGTGTCAGCCTTCTGCGTCCTGGGCCGCACCCAACGAGCCCAAGCCCTGGAGCTGGGCCAGGCCGGTACCAGGGAGTGCTACGAAGACCTGGCGTCCTACCACGGGCTTCGAACGCAGCCCGAAGTGGCGGTTTTCAGATATGAGGCTCCGATCTATTACGCCAACCAGAGCTTGTTCAAAACGTCCCTCTACCGGCGTCTGGGGCTTGACCCGTTGAAAGAGAAAGCCCGGCGCAGGAAGTTGGAGAAGAAGAAGAAGAAGCAACAGAAAGAGACTGAAGAGGTTGCAACAGGGAAGTCAGAGCAGAGGGAGGTTGTGGGTAAGGAGGGCGAGACCGAGCTTGCCGTGACAAAAACCTTGATGCCCGAGAAGAAAGTTTCCAGTAGCTTACGTAGCTTGGTGATCGATTGCAGCGCCGTCTTGTTTGTAGATACCGCTGGTGTTAATGCCCTGAAAGAGGTCCGCAAAGATTATGGAGAACTCGGGGTTAAGGTTTTCCTGGCGCAGTGTAACACCTCAGTACTGGACTCCCTGGAGAGAGGGGGATACTACTCTGAAAATAAAGAAGGTGATGGAGGAGACCGCAAAATGGTGTTCTTCACCATCACCGATGTTGTCCGCTACGCCCAAAGCCTTTCAGCTCTCAACGGAGATTACGACTGCAACTGTTAAAGATTAGTATTTGTCCATATCTATTTATCTAAATGTATATGTTTACATTTATGCAGTTAATATCTCACGTGATCCAAAAACACACGTCCAGTGTTGTTTATGTGCCTTGTAATACTGTTGGAGTCCCTCCTTCATGTATTCATCCTTCATCTATCCCCTGTAAGTGCTGCAGACAATTCTTTCTTGAATGTTCAATATTTTTACTTTGTGGCACAAAACCAACGAGCCACCAGACCGAAAGTCTGAAAACCTGATTCATTTTCCAAACAGTTCCACTTGGGGAGCCAAAGTGCAGCAGTAGTTAGTAGTAGTTCAGCAAGCAAGCAGGAAAAAACACGCATGCATCCTCATGGGTTCATGAACAATCAACTAAATACTAAATATGCTGCCTTATTTAGAGTCAAGTCACTGACCTGCTTTCATTGTGAAACCTGGTTTTTAAATCATGCACTGCAATAATGACTCTTGTGTGGTTGTCTATCAGGAGTTCAGTTTGCAGAATTCGGCCATGTAGGAACATTTTAGAACATCCGCCATAAGTCAGGAAGTGGATAAAAGGTACGAAAAGTGTAATAAAATATATTAAACAAATATTCAAGACTAATAATTCAGATTTAATATTTAAATATAAAAATAATCGGCATAATCATTTAATTGATTTCATTGATTTAATTGCCCTAGCCCTACAATTGTGTAGGTGATACCAAATTGTGATACCAAAAAATGGAGTGAATGCCAGTCTTGAGGTTGTGCAGAGGTGTATGTGCAAAGAAGTGGAAACGTTCTACCAGTGAGAAATTTTGCTTTGAAAGGCGTTCCTGCAGAGTTTCAGAATAAGTACCTTAATAAGTGCCATCAATCATTTCATATGAGTTACCTTTTTTGTAATGGTCGATCATTTTGGAACAAAGCTCTTTGGTGTTGTAACGACACTCTGGTTCAGTACCTCTGTCCCTGTTTGCTCAGTGACAGTGTTACTGCTGCTCTTCAAATACACGACTGTCAGCTTTGTGATGAATGGGTGCAAAGATCAAGGTTAGTTTAAGGTTCTGTTGCGTGCTGTGAATGCCGTGTGGGATTGGGTTAGCAACAGCAAACAGCCTCCCTGTGTTGTTTTGTAGCTTAAGCATTGGATTGGGCCCGACCTCATGCTAGCCCTGATATTTTCTTTGTGTGGCTGAGAAAATCTTGTCAAACTAAAAGCTCAAATCAGGCAGTTTAATGTTGCCTCACTCACCAGCTGCACACCTCGTTGAACATGTCCTATTTTCAAGACTTTCAGGGTCAGCGCCCCCTGAGAGGTAGGGCTCTCACAGGGGATTGAACCAGGGCGTCGGCCTCTCACTGCTAGGCCCCCTGCTTATTTCCAGAAAATGACAATTTCCTAAACTGCCTCCCATGCAACTGGACAACCGATTTTAATAGTTGACTTTATTGAAATAAGTGCTGCTTTGATGTATTTGATGTATCCCGAAATAACTGACGAAAGTACTGTGTCACATTCTACGAGATATGTACAGTACTGTGTGTTTGAAAAGAAACAAAGTTATATATTCTCGAGATGTTCTAAATATCGTGGATATTTAGCGTATGTTGTCTACGATGCCATTTGTAGCTTTACTTATTTCTGAAACCAAAGTTGATGCTCTCGGTTGATTTCACACAGTTGCGTTACCTTTTTGAACATTACAGTAGCTTTAGTCAATATACAATCGCACAAAACCAATACAGACAATCACGTACTTTAGGTTTTTGAGGGTACAGGTAGATCAGCGTATTTGTTAGCATACTAGTTTACTACAATATAGAAGGGAAATTTAGGATGCAGTGCCTGATTGATGCGTATATATCAAGAGATGTAGGATTACATGTATAATGAAAATATGTTTGACTGATTTAAGGCGGGGCTTATTTTAAGAGGCGGGGCTTATTTATAGCGTGCTTTTGACAAACATCCAAAACTTCTTTGCCACTACTGCACCAGTAGCGTTTTTTAAGATAGGACTTTCCGTACTTTCGTAGTGTTTTGAAACCATGAAACCATGAAACCATGAAACCCCACCCTCTTGGTGCGCCACATAAGAGAAATCCATCGCCTCTCACACATTCAGGTGAAAGCATCATTCTGACCAGTTGCAGCTTCTCCCGGCTGGAGCTCAGGGACACTCCCACAATCCCTCCGTCCAGAATATGTAGTAATGTAATGTTCCTGTTTCATATGTGATGATGTGATCCTGGCAGGATTCAACTCTCTGTACACAACTCTCCCATGCATGCCCCTGAACCTGTATAGCCTGAACCAAGCACTTTTTCAGCCACACCCAGTTCCCTTGGTTCAGTAAGTCAGTGTTTCAGGCAGCTCAGTTAACAGTTAGTTTATATGTTTGCTTCTGAAATCGTTTGCTAAGCCTTTCTTTGCTTCAGTAATCCTTCAGTGGGATTCTGAAATCCAGATAATCCAGTGGAAACCGACAGTTCTCCATTCCCATTTCATGACTGCTGTGTTTTACTGAAATGTTCTGTCCTTTGTTTTTGGGTTTCATTCATTTATTTATAACTGCATTTTATTCCTGCTGATATAAAGTCATAGCTGTATATTTTTATAGCACCTTCTACACAGATCTGTAATACCTTGGAGAAAGGAGTTTTGGCGATGGAGTGTTTCTAAAAAGCTGCATATCCATTTTGGGAGAAAATTATTACCTGAGGTTTCTTATCCAATATCTCTACAATAGGATCCATTCTCTAAAGGTATTCTCAATTCGTCAGATAAGGTTGTCAGTTACCTTCTAAGCTTGTCAGGTTTTTCGATGTGGTCGATACTTCATTGTGGAACGTACCTATTCATGTCTAGCTGCCTGCAGATCAGAGATGACGGATCTGTCTGAGTTGTTCTGATGTATGATGATGATGTATTGAGGGGAAAACAAAACGCTGTTCAGTTTCCGTGCCATGCCTCCATTCTCAAGGCGTGCCTTACCCAACAGCCTCCAAATCTAAATAACTTCTTGTACTATGCAAATAAAAAATATTTAGTTAAATCATCTGCTCTTTGCTTTTTGTGTTATGGCTGCACGATATTAGTGTGTAACAGCCGGGGGGCTTTTCAAAATCAACAGTTTGGCTCATTTTCCCAGGGAAGCGACTTAATAGACAAGATGCATGAATGGGAACATGGCGGCTTTCTCAGGCGATCAATGGGGATTTAATGAGAATGGATTTTCCCCTTCATGCCCTGATTCTTGGTATGGAAACCTCGTGTCTGAGAAGAGGAGTAAACAGGGCGAACACGTGAAATAAATGTGGTTCAAGCGAGGGCCAAGGGCTCAACGCGTCTGGGGTGATAGGTTGACCAAGTTGAGGATGTATTGACAGGTCCATATGGTGTTACCTGATTAACCTGAACTTCTACTGATTACAAAATTGTATTGTAAAATTGTAAATTGTATACTTTTCCCCTTTTCCCCAAGATGATATTAGACAATGCAGGACAACAGAATCAGGTTTCTGCTAAATCTCAATGGGAGTTTCAAGGTGAATGAGAATCCAACAGTCGATGCTACCAGCGGCATCATTTCATTTACTCCCAACAGGATAAAATAACCAGAGGGATTCTTTTAAATTGTATTTCCTACTCTCCTCTCTTTCCTTTATACCCGTCCTCCTGTCTTTCGGGGCGGTAATAGACTTTGCGGCTCATTTAAAACGCCGCCTCTCGCTAGATACCGGTGGGAGTTTCCAGGTGAGCGAGAACCTCTGAAGCTTCAGTCGATAGTCTGGGTCTCTACGAAGACGAAGCAGAGGCCAAACAACGCATTATCAGGACGAGATGGAATGGTTTACCACGGGGCGCCACGTCAGTCTGGACCTTTCTCAGTTCAGTAAAAGTGCTTTGTGCAAAAACTGAACTCTTCTCTGCTCAGACGGTCAGCGGTCTGTTTCCTGGCTCGACAGCGTGATGTCATCTTACTGTTTCCTGACAGAACTCACGCCTTCCTCTTTTTCTGACTCTCTTCCCAGATGATAACAGATAAAATACTGAGACTGATGGGAGTTTTAAGGGCAAACACTCAACTCAGATGTTATAAGAATGATTAGTCAGTCAGGAGAGCGTGAGACTCTCAGGGTCGTGAGTTCGGTCCCCACAGTGTCAACCCAAATGCATCACCTTTCTAAGTCGCTTTGGATAAAAGTGTCTGCTAAATGAATGTAATGTAATGTAAGGATTGAAAACATCAGGCCACACCCTCCTGCAGCGTCATCCATCAGGTGGAACCATTCGCCAACTACTCGATCCACCAGCGATACGAGGGTCAAGTGGGCGACTTCCTGCTCTATCCACTACATATGACAAATGGACTTGGGGGTCTTGACCTCACATCAACGCCCTGGGAAGGAATGCGACGACCTTTAGATGTCTCCTGCTTACACTGCCGTCATTTTGTTGACCTGACCTGTCAATATTTGAGGTCCGGGTCAAGTTGTTCGAAACACCAAATGACTCAATGGTCAAGCTGCCATTAGAGTAGATTAGACTAGATTAGATTAGACGGCTCTTTATTGTCCCCGAGGGGAAATTGCAGTTATGCAACAGAACAGAACCAGAGACTGGAGCTGCACTTCCTATTATATTCCAATATGGACCTTTTACAATTTGACAGAACATGATGTGACGTTTCCTGCCTCAAAAAAAAACAGGTTCATGTCAATTCACCTTATCAATTGAGTTACTCACAAGAGCTAGAGTCACTGAAGGGCTCATTACTTTCTATTATTGATTTTACTGTTTCTCTCTGTTGTTGTGCCTCTTCTCTCTCTGAGACTTTCCACAGATGATAATACGCTTTAGAGGGAATTGGAAACGGAGATGTTTGCTATTAATGAGAGTTTGGAGGTGAAGGAGAATCCCTGAGGCTTCAGTCTGGCTCTTTATGAAGATGTAGGAGAGACCAGACAAGACAAGGGGCTCCACATCTGGACATACATACCGACCTAACGGTTGACTTACTCGTGAAAGCTGTAACTTAAAGGAGGAGGTGAAGAGGTTCAGCCATTGAGCACGCACTCAATTTTGGAAAGAATTTCCTGTCATTTCACCAGATTGTTTTCACCACATCCTCAGAGGAGCTCCAGTTAAACTGTTATTTATCCTGTCGGTTTTCTTTGTCTTTGTCTCCTCAGACGATAACAGACTTACAACACATTGATGGGAGTTTCAAGGTGACTGAGGGTCCTTGAACGCGTCGCCTGCACCCAGATGCTCAGTCAATATCTCAGTCTGGCTCTTTGTGAACTTGAAGATAACAGTTGAGTGATTATTAGCTTCAGCTCTGCCTCTATCTCCTGCCCCCCCCCCCCCACACACACACACACACACCTCCTCCTCCTCCACCTCCCTCCTCCTCCCCCACCTCCTCCTCCTCTTCTGCCACTTCCATTCAGGGCTCTACAAGGAAACAATATTGTTTTATCTTAGCTATTTTAATTTGTGTGTGTGTGTTTTAGTATCTGTGTGTGTGTACGTGCATTGGTCTTTGGCTTTCTTATTTACACACACACACACACACACACACACACACACACACACACACACACTAATGCTAAACAGATTAACTAATGAACTTTGGCGACCTGTAGAGAAGTGACAGATGAGTGATTGTGTGTGTGTGTGTGTGTGTGTGTGTGTGTGTGTGTGTGTGTGTGCGTGTGTGCGTGTGTGTGTGTGTGTGTGTGTACCATGAACAGCCAGTATCATTCTGAATCTTCTGTTCCAGCACACAGAAGTAAATAATATAGTAAAAATGGAGAACAATTGTTTTAAAAAAAAAAAGGTATAATAGTATAAATATAGTGATCCTCATTCTGTCAGGTTGACGCGCTTGTGTTGCGCAACACCTCCAAGACGCAGTAACCCGGTCTGACCACCAGGGGGCAGCATGGACCAGGAAGTTGAGGAGCGCGAGAAGACTGAACTCTCCCTCTTTGATTGATCCATGAAAACCAGTTTATGTTTATGTTTCATGTTTATGTTGTTTATGATTTTAAGAAGCGTTACTTCTGTTGTGGTGATGGTGGGACACAAGAATCTGTGCTGCTTTTAACTGTGTTTGTAAAGCACTGTTGTATGAAATGTGCTCTATACACACACACACACACACACACACACACACACACACACACACACACACATATATATAGAGAGAGATTTTGAGTTAATAGTTAAAATAATATATGGTATACTGATATCTATCAGTCAGTTGAGGTCAGGAGTCTGGGTGGATGTGAGGGTCTTCAGGGCTGCAGTCAAGACCACCTTAAATGAGTCCAGTCCAGTTTGAGTCCAGACCGAGTGTCTGGCCCGCTGACGCCTGTTGAGGCCGAGCAGAGGATCCTCCCAGTCCCACTGAACTACATCAGACCAGCACACACACACACACACACACACACACACACACACACACACACACAACCCTAATTCACTGTGTCTTCATTTTACCAAAAGGTGGCGCCAAAGCCCTTTTGAAATGAAACTTTATTAGTAACGTTTCATTAAATAAAATAATAATCTACTTAAAATGACAATTTCAGGGATGATAAAAGGAGATCAAAGAGTTCCAGCACCTGAATGTGTTTTATAGCAAAATGTCAAATTGTCTTATTATATTGATTATAAAGATTTGATTCTACGAGGCTCTGAGACAGACGGTGATTTGTCTCTGATGTCTGAGCTTGTTCAGGAGTGTTTGTTAGGAGAGAAACCAGTTGAGCTCCTCTGAAGAGACGATCACAACATGACAGGATGTGAGTGGGTCCTTACTTTAACACGCCTGCTGGTTTTCAGCACCGTCCCAGCACAACCAGTCTTCTACTGTACTGGAATAACTGGCTTGGCTTGACAGTCACTGTTGAGGAAGGGATTCGAACCTGTGACTTTCTGTCCAGAGCAGCAGATCAAGTCCAAAAAACACCGTACATGTCTTTATGGATGTAAAATCATCTGTACTGAACCCTCCAACTCATGACTGGGACGCAAAAAAGTGAGACCAGACTCGGGACCTGAGACCGGACTCGAGGACTGCATCTCTGCTTCCCGGTCGTCACTAGTCTCCTTCTCTAACCTCTAGTCTCCTTCTCTAACCTCTAGTCTCCTGCCGCCACTTCCTGTTGTGCAGACGTGTCACCGGGTTGCAGCAGCCAGTAAGCCGACTGAACCTGGGAGGCGGTGAGAGGTGAGGAGAGCCGGTGGTCTGCAGACTGAAGCCTGATTAGTCCTGATCCTTCACGGCCCGCCGCCTCCCACAGACTGTATTCACCGTACACCTCCGCTGAGCCCGAGAGACCGGATCTGCATTCACCTCCAGCTTCCTCATATTTTCATTGTCAACGATTTCCCTGGAAAATCACATCAGTCAAGGCGGTGACGATAAAGCGCTCGTCATCCGGAGGTCATCGCTTCAAGTTGTCAAAACCCCGATGTTCTGCGGAGGGACGTTTCTAGAGGGGAAGCAACAGGTTTTTATGTTTGCTGTCAGAAAGCGTTTTATCACCGACCTCCCTCACATCAGCCCCCCCCCCCCCAACTCAGCAGACCGACTTACGATGTCTGTACTGTCTTCAAGAAATGCACCATGTCCAACTAGCCTAACTAACTAACTAACTAACTAACTAGAGTTCAATATAAACAATAATCAGTGATATTGACAGGAAGACATTCAGTTATCATCAGTTTGGAAAGAGGAGCTGAAGGCAGAAATAATCTAATTGGTTGAGTTAAACCTCAATGGGCGGAGCTAAGAAACATTTGACTGATTGGTCCATTGTACTCGGAACTCTGAAAAAAAGGACCTCCGACACGGAAAACTGCAATATAATTCAAGTCTGATCCAACTGGTCCGAGTTCGCCGGTATAGACACACCTGACGTCACAGCAAGCACCACCGACAGTCGACAGAATTCCCGAACAGAAGCACTGGAACGCATTTTGGTTGGAAGTCGGGAATACCGACTCGGAACTATGAACTTCCGACTTGCAATGGATCGCAGCAGAAGCCTAGTCTAGCCTTAGTTATCTAGGGAAGCTAGTTAGCTAGTTAGCTAGCCTGCTGACCTCCCAAGGTCATGAGTGAATGCAAAAGACATCGGCAGATAGATTTTGACCGTTTTGAGTTTCTTCTTTGACCTTCAAGTTTTGTTTTGGAGACTAGGGCTAAAGACTAGACAGTTTACATTTAGTCACAAGTCTACCTTATCACACTGATCACGTTACTGGATGGATCTTGGGATCTGGGTCTTGTAATCTGGACGCCTACAAGCAGAACCAAACCATCATCCCCGGAGGGAGCGTTGAGAACACGAGAGAACCTCCACGTGTTCGTTCGAGTCGTTATTAATTCTGAGCCATGGATGGACTCACCAGAGAGTCCTACAGGGAGCTGGAAGGGACACACTGTACCATGCCAAGCAGATGGCATGGGGGAGGCCCAGGGCAGCAGGACACACACACACACACACACACACACACACAGTGAACACATACACACACACACACACACACACACACACTGACCCCTCTGAGCTCACGGCCATGGCACCAAACACCCTGCTTCATCCACTGACTGAAAATGAATGGATCAGTGGCTCAACTGGGGATCACACACACTCTCACACACACACACACACACACACACACTCACAGTCAGCCACCAGAGGCTCTGTGAAAGCATGCCTGTCAGATGGTCGGTGCGTGAGCTGGCTGTGAGACGGCAGGAAGAGGGCGGAGCCTCATTCCCTGCACACACCAGACCACCAGTGTGTTTCATTAGCTCATTAAAGCAAAACCTTCAATATGGACTCCTGCGGGTATCCATGGAGACGTGACTCACTCTGGAAACCGAACGGCTTATTGCCCACTGCCGAGGGAGAGTGTGACGTGGTGAAGATGCCCAACCTCTGGGTCCTCAAGCACCAATCAGCACCGTCCCTACGCTCCTTTAGCTGGAGGAAAAGCACTCCAAGGGGCTGTGTAGCATCTTTAATCATCAATATATCGATGTCATAATACTTTGGTATAATTGCTGTAAACAAATGAGACCATGGTGGAGACGATTGGTAGCAAAATTGAACTCTCGATTCCGATAAACGCCCATTTCACTTTAAATTTACTGAAGAGGATCAACATGTTGGAGGTGATTTCTCCATCTTCCTTTCTCTCCTTCCTCCATCTGCCATTGCCAGAAACAATGGCAGCGTTAGCTCCGTTAGCGCTGGAAGAACAGCGCCCTCTTCCTGTTTGGTGCCGTAAAGCAATCCAGCAGATTTCCAGATGTCTCAGTATTAACGTGGTGGTGATTTATTGACATTAAGATTTTAAGCCTTTAAATAAATAAAACACTTTAGGAACAAGAGTTCAGTAAGCTTGGTGTCCATGCTTACCCACTGAGCTACAATGGAACCGCTAATCCTGCTAGCGTTAGCACCATGCACCGCTAGGAGCTTCATGGCCCCGCGAGGCTCGTGGACATCTCACACTAAAGCCTCAAAGCAGATGGCCAGTCTGGTGATGTGTCTGTCTTCTCCCTCTGTCAGCAAAAGTTGAACCTTCTCTTCGTTCGTTTCTAAAGATAAAACTCTTTGTAATCTGTTTCCTCCAGGGGGAGATGGCTGAGCGTTCAGAGACGCCCTGCTTCACTTTGACACTGAAGCACTTTGACACTGTTTTCTTTTCCTCTCTATTTTATTGTCATACAATATTATATTTTATTGTGTTTTATGTGATTTTAATGTAAAGTGTCTTTGAGTACAGAGAAAAGCGCTATACAAATAAAATGTATTATTATATTATTGTTAGAAGTGATTGCCTTGCCCAGACAGTCACATTCAATCTGTCAGTCAAACCAGCAGATTGAGTATTTCCTCCTTTTAACACACAAACTCATTTAACTTGCATTTAAAGTTGCATATATACTTTCATTTGACTGTTGCTCTCGTTATGCAGTAATATCCTTCATTTCTATTGTTGGAGTCCAATATGAGTTTTGCTGGGAGATCAACCATAACGAGACATGTTAGTCAGCAGCTTGATTACAGCTGTCATGTTGGTTTTGTTTCTTTCACTGTTTCATAACTTGGTTAGAAATACTGCAAATGTAGTTGCTAGTTTCATTCTAATCGTCCTGACAGATAGATAGATGTTTTATTGCTATATGATAGATAGTGGCTTTGGCAGGTGACTCACCATCTGCTTACTCACTGACAGATTTTAATACACATTTTGGAATATAAGTGAAAGTGAAGGGAAGCAGACGCTGCAGTCGGTCTTCAGCGCTGAGCCTTTCCCAGACTGTCAGCTCATCATCTCTCATCTATCAGCTGTTAGAAGAAACTACCTGATGGAGGGAGAGAGAGAGAGAGAGAGAGAGAGAGAGAGAGAGAGAGAGAGACCTCTATCTAGTTGCGGTACCAGCTTCCAGGACCTTCCCGGAAAACAAATCAAAACAGGAAGCCACACAGGAAGTGATGCGTTTTACGGTTGTGGAAGCAGCAGGTAGAAGAAGAACTGGGTAGTTAGCATGAGCAGCGATAGCCACAGTGGCTGAACAAGACAAAGAAAAGAGCGCCACCTACAGGAACTCAAACTCCCATCAGCAGAAAATCCAAGGATGGAAGAGACAGATTAAGAGATTAGAGGAAGGCGACGCCGCTAGAAAGGAAAACGACCCCAAAGCTGAATATCGGCGTCGACCTTTCCAAGATGAGAAGGAGCTGAGAAGTGATGCTGAGGTGTCTCTCTTCTCTTTTTTCCTTCCGACTGGTTCGTTGATCGTTCTGCAACGAGCGTCTTCATCATTATGTCATGAAAAGTTATCCAACTTTTGAAAGACAACTAGTAATTTTTTAGTAGACAAACATGGAGAATGAGACAATAGAAAAGTTGTCTGTTGTCGGTTTCTTAGTTGCTTCTGTTGATATAATGTGATCATTGACTATTATTGGTTAAGTATCTGATTGTGGAAATCAATGATGTAACTAATGTAACTTCAGTAACCTTCCTCTCTAGATTTACTACTGCCTCCATTTCTCACGGTAGTAGAAGTGACATCATCTCCTCTTCACCGCCGTAGAAGTAGCATGTGGGTGAAAGATGGAAAGACTACGAACAAGATAGGTGAGAAGAAAAGGAATGGAGGATGAGCAGTTGGAGAACAGGAGGAGTGATGAGGAGGAGGAGGAGAGAGGGCTGCAGAGAAGAGGAGGAGATGAAGGTAGGGGAGAGGAAGGGAATGGAGATGGAAGGAGAAGAGAGATGAGGAGTGGAAGGTTGATAGAAGGGGAGAGGTGATGAGGGGAAGAGAGGAGAGGAGGAAAGGAGAAACGTCAAGAGGAGAGGAAAGTAGAAGAAGAGGAGTGGAGGACAGAAGAGAGGAAATGAGGAGAGATGGAGGAGAACAGGAGGACAGGGCTGTAGATAAGATACTTTAACAGAAGCTCTCTCTCTCTCTCCCCCTCTCTCTCTCCCTCTCTCCATCAGGTCTTCTGCTTGCTCAGCTCTGGAGATGTACCAGACGTCCCAGTCCAAATCCAAAGAAATGAAAAGTGGATTTTTTACGAGGCGAGCGGCTCGATTCCAAACTTCGCAGCGTATCAAATTTGTTCCGGGAAGAGTCGCGGTTCTTCGTCCAGCGTGGGCAGAAGAGGAGGTGGCAGGAGGATGACTCGAGTGCTCTGCCATGTTTTTCCCTCGCTAACTGGTAGATCCACGATTGGCGACCGCATTTCGTAGCATAAGCTCTCTCACTCGTCCACCTATTCGCTGGTGATGCTGCTCAACGACGCCCATTACACCTCTAAAGTGGTTGGCATAAAACTTAACAAGCTGATGCTGCAGGAGTTGAAAGAGACCAGACAGTTTTTAACAAGGGCAGCAGTTCTCCAACTTGTTTTGGCCAAAAGACGGTAAAGCCCCAGATTTACTGGTCTGTTTTGTTGAACCATTATCACAAATCACCGTAGCAGGTGCTGAGTAGGAAACCCTTCAGCCCAGGAGCGTCGCTTTCAATAATCTCATAAACACAGAGCAAAATTGCTTTTTTTCCACATGGGACTTTAAAATGGACGTGGACATCTGAATGGTGAAATTGGAGAGCTCAGTTCCAAAATGCTATACGTCCATTTGGGGGTGAAAATAATTTCCTGTTTCCTGAAGTTCTTCACTCATCTCTAAAATACAGTCATTTTTATTAACCAGGGACATAAGCTACCTAATATACTTTACAAACCATAATGTGTTTCGTTTTCTGCCATCAATCATTTTGTGAGAGGAGCTGCCACTTCTCTAAACGGTGGAATGAAACTCTTCAGGAAGCGTTTTGAAGTTTCCTCCTGGTATTGGTGGAAGCAGTCGGCCGTTCCTGTTCCAGTCATGATATTCAGAGAAAGTAAAAGCTGTCATGTTTTGTTTTCTCAAGTCGTACATCACGCAAATGAACCATTTAGTCTGTATTGGTGATTATATATCATTGTGTTTTCAATTCAGTGGCTGATAGCAGCTAAAAGCAGTTTCTCCACAACTGAGTGTACAAAATATTAGAAACACCTGTTCCTTCCATGAAACCGACTGACCAGGTGAAGGCCACTTCTCTAACCTACAGCCTACCACCACCACTGACCCTGTTGCTGTAATATGTAGTGAGGTGGCTTAGTGGTTAGAGCTCTGTAACCACATGGTCCCAGGTTTGATCCCCCATAACCCCAACCCTAACCCTGACCCTGGATCAGCAAGGAAAGGATCTAATCAGCTACTAGTGGCAAAACACAGAGCATGGGTGGGTTGGACCATGGTCTGGAGATATGGGGGTGTATGACTAGACCATGACCTGGAGGTATGGGGCTGTAGGCCTGGACCATGGTCTGGAGATATGGGGGTGTAGGCCTAGACCATGGCCTGGAGGTATGGGAATGTAGGCCTAGACCATGGTCTGGAGATATGGGGGTGCAGGACTAGACCATGGCCTGCAGCTCCCTTCACAGACTTGCGCCCCACACCAGGGTTTTGAATTTGAGAGTGTAAGAGGGGGGTGAAGATCCCTCCGTGGCTGTCAGTGATTCATTTGTCTGAAGAAGGAGAGCGAGGCTGGTGTGGTTCAAAGATCTTCAGGGCGTTAGTTAGAACAGGAGGCTCCACTCTGCCAGGAACTCAGTCCACAAAGAGACGGTGCCGGCTTCATTTAACACAATCAATGGTGCACGACGTCCCCAGCGGTCCTTCGCAGTATTAATGTATCTACATGACAATACAGATCGATGAGTATCAGTGTGAATTAATTGGATTGGCTCGCGGCGTCCTCCCTCTCTCCTTGCACAGGAGAGAATGTCAAGCAGCGAGCTGAGATTCGGTACTGGCTCACCGGTAAACACACAAACCTCAACTGACAAACGAACTCCCTACTGCCCCCCATTGTTTAATGGAGGAAGATGGAGGAATAACAGATGAACCAGCTATAGAAAATGACATGTTATTAAAAGAAGTGCTGCTTGGTTGATCAGATGAATGTCAAATTTACCAGTGGACTGTAACACTGCAGAGAAGGTTGACATCCATCTTCTAGGAGCTATTTATTTTTGCAAGGCAACATTAAACATTGTCAGATTTCAGTCTGGAGTGTGACATGACGTTCTTGTAGGAATCGGGATTGGTGTGGTGACCAGGTGAGGTTGCGATGTCACACTTCTGTAGCATCACCGAAGGATGGAGGCTTCTGGGTTGAATGATGTATTTAATTCTATTCAGTTCTACTTTACTTTGAGACGAGGTCATTTATCGAACACCGCCCTGCAGTAGAGCAGGAAGAGATTAGGCCATTCATTCAGCTCTCCTGTGTCACATTTCAGCAAGAGTAGGCTGAGGCCAACATGTGATGGAGGGGGTGAGGTGGGGGTGAACGGGTTCGACTATATGTGGTGAAACTCAACTATTTGCATTTTGTCTCGAGCCTCATTCTTCTCTGAAATTAGAATAACATTTTTGTTCATGCGCAAAACCTCACCAACACCAACACACACACACAGTCAGTCAGAACACACAAACACAGTGAGTTTCCAGGCATGCAGGGAGGGAGGAATGAAGAGGCATGCCGACTGTCGGGTGTTAACAAGACCCCGTTTACCAGGACGCCACACACACCGTAGACCAGGATGAAAGCAGTAAGGGTTGATGGTGGATTA
Organism: Hoplostethus mediterraneus; assembly: GCA_034670385.1. Classification (NCBI taxonomy): domain Eukaryota; kingdom Metazoa; phylum Chordata; class Actinopteri; order Trachichthyiformes; family Trachichthyidae; genus Hoplostethus; species Hoplostethus mediterraneus. The sequence goes on along the minus strand of JAXDDW010000116.1, from coordinate 77,935 downwards.
CACACACACACTCAAGGTACTGTGTGATATGATCAGAAACACACACACACACACACACACACACACACACACACACACACCAGCCTGGTCTCAGGGAATTCTGTGAAATGACTATGATAAAGAAATGCAATGTTCTCTGTGCATGAGAAGCGAGAGAAAATCCCCACCAGGGAAATGATCATGTGGACTAGAAACAGGAAGTAGTTTGACATTGAAACAGTGGAAAGTAAGGGTGTTGAGGTTGGGGGGCGGGGGGGGGGGGGGGACGGGCGTTTACCTTGAACTCCGGTGGTCCAGGTTCAATCCCATTCCACCGCTGAAGAGACGTTCAACATCAATCAGGTTTTGGAGCTGCAGACGTACTAGTGTGAAACCGATCAACACCAGATGATTACTTCTTTTGGCGGGCTGCCACCGACCGTAATCCAGACCTTCACTCAAGGCTGGATTATGGACTGGGCAAGGTGGGCAAGTGCCCCGGGGCCACAGTGAGCCACCAGGGGCCCGAAAGGTTGGGGATGTAATTTTTTTTTACGGGGTAACGGATTCCTGTATAGAAATGTCTGTGATACCAATTTCAACTGGAAATGTGCTCAGCCACAAGTCCAAATGAAAGGGGCCCCAGGTGGGTTAATCTGGCCATGAGTTCAGGGTGTATTTTCTCTTTAAGAGCCTCCTTCTTCTTCTTCTTCTTCTTCTTCTTCTTCTTCTTCTTCTTCTTCTTCTTCTTCTTCTTCTTCTTCTTCTTCTTCTTCTTCTTCTTCTTCTTCTTCTTCTTCTTCTTCTTCTTCTTCTTCTTCTTCTTCTTCTTCTTCTTCTATGTTTACTGCAGGCAACGTTAAAATGCAATTTCAGTTTGCAGAATAGCATTTGATTAAAGTATCAAACGGTTCCTTCAGTGCTGAATTTGATCTTCCACGATGGTATCAAAGCATCAAGTATCAAAGCGTTTGGATAAAAACATCATTGACATCACGTCTGGTACCGAAGCTCCTCGGCTTTCAGAACACACCTGACACATCATCATCTCTGGGGAATCAAAGATACGTCAGTAAGGAGAGAACCAGAGAAAGGGATGACAGAGGTGAGGATGACAGAGAGAAATGAAGGGTGGGTGGCAGAAAGAGACATAGATGAACAGAGAGAGAGAGAGAGAGAGAAGACGAATGTACAGGGAATGAGAGAGTGATGAAGAGGTGAAGGCTGGGAGGAAGACGGAGACAGGAGGGAGGCTGAAGCTTCGTCACAACACATCAACAAACAGAGAGGAGACACATTGAGACTCAGAACCAGAGAGGGGAAGTTATGTTCACACTGACCAATCACAAGCCAGCCAGAAGTCCCATGACTCCCCAGCAGCTGGTTGATTGGTTGAGTTTTGGTAACCTGTCATCCCACCAGGTTAGAGAGTCCAGACCAACCTGGTTCCAGTCTGTAACTTGATCTACCATGATGGACTTGTCTGCTCTTCTCTGGTGTTCATGCCAGTTAAGAACACATGAAGAAACATCTGGACATGACTGACCAAGTCTCCTTCTACCCATAATGCCTTGTGTTCCGGGGTGGTTTCCTGTAGCTGGTTGGATCCTGTTCTCTCTCCTAATGAACCGCCACAGTTCTCTTCTACCCATAATGCCTTGTCTGGTGCTTCCTGGAGAGGGTAAGGGTACTTGCTCACAGGACACATTGGCCATAGTGAGGAATTGCACTTGTGACTTTCTGGTTACGGGACAGTCTCTTTAACTACCAGATGAGTGAGAGAGTGTGTAAAGGTCTCTCTCTCGCTCTCTCTCTCTCTTTTCTCTTCTCAGTTCTGTTTCATTCAAAAGAATCTTTATTGGCAAAGATCAAATCAAATCACATGTATTCATTTGTACAGCCTTGAATCAGCGTTCCAGTCTCGAAGGTGTGAAACAGTACATGGTTAGTACACGACACCCCCCGGCCTTGGACCTCAACAGAGGACAAACTCCCACAATCCTTTTAGTCTGGTACATGTCATCATTAGGAGAAGTTTTTATCTGTCTTCTGTCTTTATCTCTCTCTCTATTTCTCTATCCTTTCATCCGTCGCAATGTCTGTTTTGTGGTCTCTCTCTCTCTCTCTCTCTCTCTCTCTCTCTCTCTCTCTCTCTCTCTCTTCATCTCTCTCTACCTTCTGTTCCCATGCTGAGAGATATCAGTGGGAGCTCAGGTGTGACACGACAGACTGCAGGGGGTCGATCCATCACTCTCTCTCTCACACACACACACACACACACACACACACACACACACACACACACACACACACACACACACACACACACACACACTCATCCACGAGAAAACTGAACACGGTCGGACTTCATTAATGTGAAAAGGTACATTACACACTACCTGTGTGTGTGTGTGTGTGTGTGTGTGTGTGTGTTGCAGCGGTCCTACCTTTCCCTTCATGCTTGCTGTATGACTGCTGCCCTGTCGCTCCCTTCTGAGATGAATTGAAACAGTTTGTCTCCATTCATTGGCTGCGAGAAGCTAATCACCGTATGCGCACGGCATGATGGGATGGAAGATGACGCAAACCAGGCCGGAGACGCAAATGAGCACAAAGGTCTTGAGCCAAACGCAGCATTACACCTAAAATACTTCAGCTGCTAACTGTAGCTCTGTTAGGCTCAACTAGGAATGTTAGCTTGCTAGCATAACTATCCCATCACATCCAAATAGCTGTAGCTTCTTAGCTAACGAGCTGGCTAGGAGTAAAGCACAATATCAAGAGTATGTTTTCCACTAGGTGTGTTTGGGTGAATTGACATGAAGATGATGATGAATACAAGACAGGTCTCCATAAACCATATTAACCTGAGATGCTTCCCAGTGAAACGCCCACAAACACACAAACGCCCACTTTGAGTTAGCAAAGTGTCAGGATGTGGTACACACACATCACACATGTACCGTTAGTTGGTTGGAAAGTCATTAGATTGTTTTTTTAGCTCGGCTGGATGCTGAGAATAAAACAATGTTTCCACGGTAACCACACAAAAGGCACTTTTACATGAAATCCCTTTCCTCTCTTTTGTCATTGTCTGTATTTTTTATGTTCAGGCGTTTAGCTGATGCTCTTACCCACAGCGACAGAGAAGGAAAGGTTCAGTGTCTTGCTCAAGGGCACTTTGGACAGATTTTGCTTGCAGGGAAATTTAAACCGATTACAGGAAAGTAACAAAACCCTCCTTCCCAAAATTATATTTGCAATTCATTTCCAGTGTTTTATACCAGAGTAATGGTGCCTTGCTCGAGGGCTCCTTCACAGCAGCTTGTCTCTAATGTTTCTAGTAATCTACAGTGCATGACACCTTATTTGTCCTCAGGTCTGCACATCCCGCCGTCTGTCCTGACCCACGCTGCGACTCGTTGGCTGATCAGACGGTACAAGGGCATGTTAGAGCATCCACTGAAGCACAACGCCATCTGGCTCCATCTGGTCCAATCGGATGTTGCGACAGATGCCCAGCAGTCCCGGTCAGGGTGAGGTGTTAGGGTCAATGTAATAGAAGCACAGGCGGCGGTGGCCTCGGGGGTTAAATACGCTGGCTTGTGACTGGAAGGTCGTGGGTCTGAATCCCCAGATCAGCTGGGAAAACGTGGGTGTGGAGAATGAATGAGGAACACTGTCCCCTCCTTGAAAAACTACTGGCAAGGTGCCCTTGAGCAAGGCACATATCGTAACAACCAAGCCCTCCTGTGGAGCTGCTCTGTGGCCAACAGTAGAATACTGGTTGTACTGGGAAGCTCTCAGGGGTGAATGTGTGGATCTGTATGAATGTGTTTTCTGAGACGAGGGTTCATTCTCAGTTCATGTTCATGTGTCTTCCATGACGTGTTTGATGTTTGATGTAATATCGAAAGGCAAAGATTTCAAAACTAAAGAATGCAGAAACAGAGGACAGACTGAGGCAAGTCCAGTCTGACGGCTCGTCTTCAGCTCAAATCAAAATCATACTTTTACTAAAAACCAGGCACCAGACAGCTGAAACTCATCTCATCAACACTGTGTGACTGCAGATTCCCTCTTAAGAGCTCCTACCTGGCTGATTGGTGATGCTGTTCACCTGGGGCAAGATGGCCGACTGATGGCTGTGGCCTGCTGGGGAATGTAGTTCTTTCCCCACAGCAGCAGATGTCCTAGTCCTGGAAGTTTACTTGCCAACTGAGGATGCATCAGTTGGTGCCTTGGCCTGAGAATCAATGGGAAGGGCCAAGATTTGTTATGAGAGATGCATCACATCCAAACAGCGCTGTAGTCTGTAGTACAGAGCTGACTGATGGGACACAGTCCATCTGAAGCTGTAAAGACGCTGCTATGTTCTTGAGAAGTTCAACCAGGACGTACATGAGTATTGTCTTGACATTCTTGGATGTGATAATCACCATAGGATCCCCTGGTCTTCTCATGAATGAGACTGACAGGGTGAAATCAGCTGTCATGAATGCAAAGTGTAGATGAAGGAAGGAGATGGCTGAAAGAGGAATGTATAAGCCTTGTGTGTAATGTAGGGAGGCATTGCTAAAAATGCCTTTGCTTGCTCAGAGACCCTAAAATACTCTGCCCAGCAGGAAGGAGCCACAATAATAGAGTTGGATTCAGATTGTGGAAAGTTTATTCTTGGAGTATTTGATGTGCACTGAGAATTTTATCCATGCCTTCGCTTGAGCACATTTATTGAAGTTCAAGGAGTTTCTCCTTTTCATCTCTGTCAGCCGAGGCATTGCCTTTCAATAGCTTTAATTCAGTTCTGTTCAGGATGCATGAAGCTTGAAACTGCAACTTGTCCTTGGGACATCAAGTGGATGAAAACATAATGAATGACGCGTAACTCAACCTCAAATGATTTACGCCACTCAGTATTTCTGTAATATACGGCCTGAAAGTTCCAGTTGATTGTTGGTTAAATCTCCAATAATGGATCCAGTTAAGGAGACTGGAACGATCAGGTAACTATGGCAGCTTCCCATAGATCTCCTTTACCATCGCAAGTAGGCCTCTGAGAGCAGTGGGACTAATAGATACATAAAGTAGTTAGAATCAGCCCAGATGGTGGAATTATCCTGCAGGATGAATATATCTATAAACACAACCTGGCTTTGATGGAAAGGAAAAGAAAAGAAAAGAAAAGAAAAGAAAAGAAAAGAAAAGCAAAGCAAAGCAAAGCAAAGCCAATTCACTCAGGCTGACAGGTCACATTGTTTCATACTATAGTGCCTTATGGAGCTTTTGAGGATCAATCATGCACGGTGACTGTGGGCGCTTAATAAAGGAACATTTCAAATGTTACAAAAAAAATCAAAGGATTTAAGAAAGACTGAAATAAACTGAATAAACTGCAAAACCTACACCTCCGCAACCCAGAGCAGCGGCAGAGCCAGGGCGGCAGCAGGGTGTCGACA
>JAXDDW010000116.1:27500-67500 GCA_034670385.1 Hoplostethus mediterraneus | reverse complement strand
GAGGTTGGTAGAGGTTGGTAGAGGTTGGTAGAGGTTGACAGGCTGGTAGAGGTTGGTAGAGGCTGGTAGAGGCTGGTAGAGGTTGGTAGAGGTTGGTAGAGGTTGACAGGCTGGTAGAGGCTGCTGCAATAAACAGCAAAAGTTGGTCAAATTCAGCCTTTGTCGCAGTTTACCGCCGGTCTTCGACTGTCGCAGCGCCATTCATGAGGAAGGAAGAAGCCTAGAGGTTAGCGAAAGGGCGTATCACTGGACGATCGTCTCGAATCCCAACCTGCCGAGGTGCCCTTGAGCAAAACATTTAACCAACTGCTGCTCAGTGGTCGACAGCAGGAGAACCAGGTATGAAGGTACGGAAGTTCATGAGCGTCGCTGGAAGAGCGAGAATGCTCAGTTGACTTTCCCCAGATAAATGAAGGTTAAAGTAAGAAAAAAAGGAATGGACCTCTCCTCCTCCTCCTCCTCCTCCTCCTCTCTTCTCCCCCACTGTCCTCCTCCTCACTCCTCTTCTCCTCCCTCTCTCTATACTTGTGTGCATTGAAAGCTCTGTTCATTTGCAGAGCTTTGATAACAGTCGCTTCTTGGACTGAATGGAGTCAAGCAACCGTGACCTCCACACACACACACACACACACACACACACACACACACATATCCCCTCACGTTGGACCCCTGCTGCAGTTAAGCTGTCAGTTTGTGATGGATGAGGAGATGTACATCACAACACGACGCCACAAAAGGTCAAATGCCAAGACATCAGTGTACGTAACAATAGTTCAGTAAAGATCAGATGATTATTATTTAGAATGAGACTGTCAACACAAGAGAAGGTTGAAGTGTGTGTGTGTGTGTGTGTGTGTGTGTGTGTGTGTGCAGTGTTCATAGTTAATGAAAATCTCTTTTATTTGCCGAGTTCAGCCGAATCCACCGAGTGCACAATGGGTTTGGTTAATTGATGCTCAACACGACGTGACTCACTGGAATAACGCTGCACAATTTATTAACTTTCAGATCAACGTTTTGACCTCATTGGTTTTTCATCAAAGAACAATTATTACTGCAAATAACTGAAAAACATTGTTGTCTGTGTTGCTGCATTCAGTAACTTTATAAGTAATATGAATAGTGATAAGATAGATTTGTTTTCAGATTTAGGTAGAGAAGAACAAACTGTTAGCTCACTAGCTAGCAGGCTAATTTAGTTAGCTAGCTAGTGCCAACAACAAGATAGTGATGGTTAGCTCACCAGATACTATGGTTAGCTAGCTAACAAGCTGAAACACTAAATCAATCAGATGTATCAGTGAGAGCAATTAACCATAAATACTCAATTCTGTTGAGAATTGTATGGAAATGAAATCAGCTCTTCACAGCCTGTTGCCCAAGAGCTGAGGACCTCCAATATGGCCGCCAAAGAGCGTGTTACATCACCTGAAAGGTCTCTGCATTGCAAATAATATGTAGGCTACTGTATGAAAGTAGACAGACAGAGCCCGCCTCCCATGAAGGTGCTTGGACCTCACAGCTAATAACTGGGTTGATAGACAGCCTGAGCAGCTGGCCTGGTGGCAGGAGGGGGGGCGGGGGGGGTAGCCTTTGGGAAGAAGTTGTTGTGGTGGCACCGGTGCATCGGAGGCATCTTCCAAAGGGCAGGATTTCAAATATGTGGTTGTCTGGGTGGGCGGGGTCAACGTCAATTTTCTTTGCCCTTTTCCTGCTGAGGTATCATGAAGGTCACTGATGGGGGTGAACAGGCAGTCGGCTACCATCTCAGCTGTTCAAATGACTTCCTGCAGTCAGAGCGTGAGGAGGCAGCGTCATATCAGTGTGATGGATGATTTCAATGATGGATCTGGAGCAATGGACCAGGATTGGTTGAGAGGCACTGAGCTGCTGGAGTTGACGCAGGAAGAACTTCCTCTGTTGGGGCTTTTTGATTAGACTGGAGATGTTTGATGTCAATGTGAAGGGACGTTTGGTTGAAGTTTGCATTTGTTCAATAAAGTTTTCATACGTGTTTTTTGGGGGAAATCGATGGAAGTGCATTAGAAAAGTATGGCTGCCACTGACTCGAGTTGTCCAGGGCTTTAACTTTGAAAGCCAACACAGATGTTCCCAACCCCATTTGAGGGTGTTGCAAAAGGTCCCCCAGGAATGTGAATGACTCCATCCATCCAATGACGGCAGGTTTTCATTCCAGCCAAACACTACAGCAGCTGACTTCACTGATGAACAAACAACCAGAGAGGAGGACTAAGGCCGTCCTGGTAACATAGTGGGCTAAGGTGCAAAACACCACAATGTCCTAGGAGTGGATCCGGCCTAGGACCCTTGTTGCATGTCACCCCCTCACCCATCTGTCCTGTCTCTCTCTACTGTCAACTATCAATAAAGTGAAAAAGGCAAAAAGTGGGGTCACGTCGGCACATGGTTGAGGACCACTGTGGGAAAACGTAGAGAGAACTGTAGGGGGAAATAAGGGCGCGCACAAGGCAAAACAAATGAAAAGGTTGGAAGCCACTTCAACACCAAGGGTGAGAACGTGTTAAGTGGTTAGTAGACCCAAAACAACAGCACCTGTTTTGTGCCTAATAAGAAGTTAATACATTTTCCAATCTTTTCATTTCTTAAAAAATGTCTCCTGACACTCAGAAAGTCCATGAAACATCGACAGGCAGGGAGCTGGTGTGATAAACCAGCGGTTCACTCTGCATCTCAAATGTTTGATCTTTAACTGAGAAGACAGATGAGCTGCAGGACAGGAACCAGGCCAGGAACCAGGCCAGGAACCAGGACAGGAACCAGGACAGGAACCAGGACAGGAACCAGGACAGGAACCAGGACAGGAGCCAGGACAGGAACCAAGACAGCAACCAGGACAGGAGCCAGGACAGGAGCCAGGACAGGAACCAGGACAGGAACCAAGACAGCAACCAGGACAGGAACCAGGACAGGAGTCAGGACAGGAACCAGGACAGGAACCAGGACAGGAACCAAGACAGCAACCAGGACAGGAGTCAGGACAGGAGCCAGGACAGGAGTCAGGACAGGAACCAGGACAGGAACCAGGACAGGAACCAGGACAGGAGTCAGGACAGGAGCCAGGACAGGAGCCAGGACAGGAACCAGGACAGCAACCAGGACAGGAACCAGGACAGGAGTCAGGACAGGAGCCAGGACAGGAACCAGGACAGGAACCAGGACAGGAACCAAGACAGCAACCAGGACAGGAGCCAGGACAGGAGTCAGGACAGGAGCCAGGACAGGAACCAGGACAGGAACCAGGACAGGAACCAGGACAGGAACCAGGACAGGAACCAAGACAGCAACCAGGACAGGAGCCAGGACAGGAGCCAGGACAGGAACCAGGACAGGAACCAGGACAGGAGCGAGCACTGCAGCTTTCCTGTTTTGTAGGCCTGCCTCTCACCTCGCCTCTCTCCTCTCTCCCTTTTCTTCATGAGCTTGTTGCTTCCTGCGTCTTCTCGATAAAGGGTGAGTCATCTACATTGCCCTCTACCAACGTTCTCTCTCCCCTCCCCTCCCCTCCCCTCCCCCTCAGTTTCCATGTCATTCAGATGTAACCCATTGAAACAGCCGTAGCCATAGGAACAGCTCAACATGTTTCTATATTGTACTGGACTCCACATTACTCACACATCTATTTTGAGATAAACAAACAAATGAATGGTACCTGATTGTAATACAAGCTGCATTAAAGGACCATCTACCCTCCGATACGCTCACACTGTTAGATCTCATCCATCTGTGATGACCTTCTTGTTGTACCCACTCTCCCTCAACCTGCCTCTTCTTCTTCTACTTCCATTACATGGCTTCCTACATTTCCCAGAATGCCTTTCGACAACCCCCAGAGATGTAGGTGGAGAGAGCGATAATGAACATTTTCCCCACATTACTGAGGGATGTTAAGGATGTCATCAACCTCTGGAGAACCAAATCACAGGGAAGGAAAAGATGAAAAGGAAATATAACAAAGAGGAGATAACCTTTCGCTACTTGGAAGGTACAGAGATGATAGATTGCAGCATGGATGATTACCCAACTACCCCTACTGGGCATAAAAATACCCATAAACCTCTCTGTCAATCTCTGACTGTGGATTGGGCGGAAGAGCTAGAAGCCCATTGGTCCGTGGACCTGGCCAAATAAGGAAGTTGTTGCTGAGAATTTGGGGTGCGGAGCTGGAAGAGTGTGTGTGTGCATGTGGGTGTATGGGTGAGAGAATGGAGGAAGGAGAGGTGAAGAAGAGGAGGAGGAGGTTGGACATGAGGAAGAGGAGAGGAGAAGGTGACAGGAGGAAGCATAAAGGAGGATAGATAAGGAAAGGAAGGAGGGATGAGGTGGGGTTGAAGGAAACAAGGTGGATCAGTCAAGTCATCTGAACTGAATGTTCTGGAAACACATTTGTTCTCCTTGAAAGGTTTCAGGGAAAACAGAGCAGGAGAGAAAGAGAGAGAGTTCTCCCTTCCTCCTCCTCCTCCTCCTCCTCTTCCTCCTCCTCCTCCTCCTCCTCTCAGCCCCCAGACTGAACCACGGCGCTGACTGAGAGTAAACGGCTATTAGCTTCTGTTATTCCCCGTCTAATTTAGCTGTCACTGTCTGTCTTTGTTAAATGCCAGTCTCTCTCTCTCTCTCTCTCTCTCTCTCTCTCTGCCTCTCTCTCTCTCTCTCTCTGCCTGTCTGTCTCTCTACCTGTCTCTCTCTGCCTGTCTGTCTCTCCCAAACTGTCTGGCAAACAGGCAGTCAACTCCATCAAATGTACCATTTTGGAGAGAGGTGGATTTGAACGCACACACTTGCACAAACACACCTACACACCTACACACACACACACACACACACACACACACACACACACACACCACCACAAACAAACCCCCCCTCTGCCTCATCGCTGAGAAATGGAGATGAAGCATGAATAACATGATAAACTCCCCCACGCTTCCACACACACACACACACACACACACACACACACACACACACACACACACACACACACTCCTCCCTAATAACTCTGATACCATCTATTTCAGTCAGATCGACAACATGTTTCCAGCTAGGTGTGTCTATCAAATAATCAAATGTCACATCGCTCCCCACGCCTCACCCCCCTCCCCGCGCCTCACCCCCCTCCCCACACCTCACCCCCCTCCCCCACCTCACCCCCCTCCCCACACCTCACCCCCCTCCCCGCGCCTCACCCCCCTCCCCATGCCTCACCCCCCTCCCCGCGCCTCACCCCCCTCCCCACGCCTCACCCCCCTCCCCCACCTCACCCCCCTCCCCACGCCTCACCCTCCTCTACACAGGAAGTGACCGATCCAGACTGAGAGGAGAAAACCAAAAGTGGCTCCTCCACAGCATCATCACCTCCTCCAACCAGCCGCTGATCCTTTAGCTTTAGCATGAGTGACGAAGACTAGACGTGAAAGATACTGCAATGGCTGATGGGTATAAGCTAAGGAAGATGCGAGGCGAGCTTCTTAATACAGGCAACTTTACTGACTAATGTCAATCAACCAACGCTGCCATGCAGGGAGATCGTAGCGCTACAATACTTCTCCTTTCAGTCAGAGAGTGCTGTACTTCAAACGGGTCCTCAGTGATGTCATAGCAGCAACAGGAGTCTCGTGTTTCCCCCAGCATCTGTTTAGTGCCATTAGACACACAAGAGGCACTTGAGCATCCTGATGGCCGCCGTAATCACCGTGATGTAAACCGAACCACCACCGAGGCGATTGATTAAGCTCTTCAAGGCATTAATAAGCCAATATGTCTCTGTCAACATACTTCACACAACAGACGGTGGAGTTAACATGAACCTGCAGACAGACAGGCAGACAGACAGACAGGCAGACAGGACGACATAATGATGACAGCTTCCTGCCTGAAGGGGGCACTTCTTCGCCAAACAGGAAGTGAGCCGTTCACTATGTGTGTCTCTGGCTCTCGTTGTAATCCAGATTCAGGATGTGAGGCGGTGTGTGTGTGATGCGTTCAGGTACCACCGGGCTGCACTGTGCCAGCCTGACCTTTACAGTAGAGCAGAGGACGGCTCACCTGCAGCCGCGGGATGCAGAAGCAGCGCAATCAAGACGAGCAAGTTTACCCTGAACTGAGGAGGAGTCACACATACACACACACACACACACACACACACACACACACACACACACACACACACACACACACACACACACACACACACACACACACAGGAATGATCACGATGAAGATAAATCATCACTCTTTCTATGCTAGTAGTATCACAAACAGTGTGCAGCTGTTTTTCTTTCATTCATCTTCTGTGCTACTCTCCAGCTGGCCGGCAAGTTGCCAAACTGTGTGTGTGTGTGTGTGTGTGTGTGTGTGTGTGTGTGTGTGTGTGTGTGTGTATAACTAACAGCTGTAGGCAAAAAGATAGAAGTTCAGCTATTTTAATCCTTGCTGCATTTCTGCTGCACAGATGCTCGGCACCCAAGAGGAAATGTTTGAATCATCCTGCAGTATCTCTGCAGCTGCATACAGTAGTACTGCAGGATCTCGACAGGGAGGACGATTCTTCCTCCATACTAAACAACAGCAGAGGCAATAAGTCATATTTTACTTACTACTTGCAGGGGTTGATGGTGTTGGTGATCAATACTCACGACTCAACCATTACTTAGATGTCCGAGAGATTTGTGTAGGAGATCAGTTGTATCATGTTGTTGCATTTCCTACCGGTCGCCAACAGAGATCGATAAAGTTTATAGATTACTTGTTATGTTTGTTTTACAGTGGAGAGGACAGCTACTAATCCAGTTTGGGTCAGTAACTTCATCTCAACAGGCCTGATGCCTCCTGCACATAGTTTGCAGAGAACAATTGGCTTGATGCAGCTGGTCTGAGCGTTGGAATGGCGGTGATACCCAGAGGCTCTTTATTTCCTGATGTGGTGCAGCCATGTATCGATGGCAGCACCAATTAACGTCCTCAGTGGTTAAACGATGCATGTGGTCATGTTTTAGTAAATGTACACGTCAATAAAAGACAGGAGAAAACGAAGAGAAGCTTCACTAAGAAGAAAGAGCTTCACTAAGACCTTCATATCCTTAAAGCAAAATGTTTCATTACACAGTGAGCACCAATGCGTTGACAAAGATATCTTTGAGCGCTTTTTGGGTCAATTTTTTGAATGTGATTCAACAAAAAATTTGGTCAGAATTGATGGGAAGTGATGGGAAAATAGGTTCCAGGTCCAAAATGACCCTAATTATCCTTAATTCACACTGATGAATGGACTCTTGGGCACAGTTGGATTACATCTTGGACCAGGCCAATCAGGTTCTGTGCTATGTGCCCTGCAGTCTTCTACAACATGTGTTGAATCATTTATCAGCAGCAGTTGGTCAGCGGACCTCATCTCCAGGTTTGTTCCTGAAGACGCTCAGCACCGAGCTGCAACACTAACAGCACAGCTACATGCTATACATCTGGTTTTAACAACTGGTGTTGGTAAAACTTTGCCTTGTGATGGCCTCAATCCAGAGTATTAACAGAGAAAGGTTTGATTTCCACCTATATTCTAAAAGCCATGGTCTCATCCCTCCACCCCTCTTGGTTTTACATGCCTGCATTTTCAGGATTCTAAAAAAATCACCTTTAAAAATAAGAGGACAGGTTTTGCAATTTTCTCCTACAAAATATCACATTTACAGAACAACAGGCTGCAGACTGTTGGCCCCAGGTGTGGATGCCTCTCCTCCAGCTGCTGCTCAATGCTTGAATACCTGGGACAGTTATTCCCATTGTTCGAGCGAGCTGCCATCAAAACTCCATCATTCAACTGTTTTCACTCAACTGTTTTACTCACATGCCTTCACAACTATAGCTTGTGTGTTCGGCAGACACCTCTGAGTGGATGTCCGCATCACCTGAAGCTCAACCTTGACGAGACTGAGCTGGTGTTCCTCCCTCACCTGAGACAACGCTGTGGTGACGTCGACTCAGACTGCGAGGAATCTGGGTGTGACCCTGGATGACCAACTGTCGTTCTCGGCAAACATTGCCTAAATTCCTCCTCTACAACATCAGGAGGGTTCATCAGGTACTCATCCAGGCTCTTGTCATCTCAGGCCTGGACTACCCCAACTCCCTCCTTGCTGGTGCCCCGGCATCTGCCATCAGACCTCTGGAACTTGCTCAGAAAGCTGCAGCTCGTCTGGTGTTCAACCGCCCCAAGTTCTCCCATACAACTACCCTTCTCCGTTCTCTACACTGGCTCCACTGGCTCCCAACCATTAGCTCATCCAGTTCAACACCCTGGTGCTAGTCTATAGGGCAGTGAAAGGAACAGCTCCTTCTTACCTCCAGGCTATGGTCAAGTCTTACACCCCTGCCCGACCACGTTAGAACTTTAGAACTTTAGAAACACTACCCTGACCCTTCCTCTTCAAAAAACACTACCCTGACCCTTCTAGAAACACTAGAAACACACTAGAAACACTACCCTGACCCTTCCTCTTCTAGAAACACTACCCTGACCCTTCCTCTTCAAGAAACATTACCCTGACCCTTCTAGAAACACTAGAAACACTAGAAACACACTAGAAACACTACCCTGACCCTTCCTCTTCTAGAAACACTACCCTGACCCTTCCTCTTTAAGAAACACTACCCTGACCCTTCCTCTTCAAAAAACACTACCCTGACCCTTCCTCTTCTAGAAACACTACCCTGACCCTTCCTCTTCTAGAAACACTACCCTGACCCTTCCTCTTTAAGAAACACTACCCTGACCCTTCCTCTTCTAGAAACACTACCCTGACCCTTCCTCTTAGCACTTACCTATTTGTTTTACTTAATTTCATGTAACAAATGTCCATGACATTTCCAAAATGATTTGCTCCATTTTCCGTAACTTTTCTAGGCCTGGAAAATTCATATTTGATTTCCATGACTTTTCCAGGTTTTCCTTGACCCTGCTCTATATATAAATATCCTGTCTCTTCGCCTTGAGGCAGCGTGGCGTGACTCCAGTAGCTCCAATAATGTGTCATCTCTGAGCTGCTGCTTGTGGAGGTGACTTACGGTAGGTAAGCGCCATTCATATGATATAATCATCTGTCAAGGTTGATACTGAGGCCCGTCTGTTGTTCCTGCCCTGAGGATATTGATTGACAGGCAACGCTGGAATAAGCATTTGTGCCGTCCTGAGCGGTGATATGAAAGGTAATTGCCACTTCATTCACACTGTCTGTCTCTGTTTCTGTCTCACTCTCTTTCTCTCTTGCTTCCTGTCTCTCTTTCGTTCCCTCAGTTAATCCGCTGTGTAACGTTTCTATTTAATACAATATTGTGATTATCTTTTCAGATTTATCACATTTATCAGAGTCCTTGTTGGAGATGCAGATTGTCCCATTATCTGAACTTTAAGATATATCAGTTTCTTTTCATCACTTTGAAGGGCGTTCTGCTTCATTAGGTAGGACGCTGCAGGCTAACAGGGAGGAGAGCAGGCAACCCTCATGAGAGGGTTTCAACCCTGTGACTCCTGGGCCTCACTTCAGCTGGAAGTGAAAGCAGGAACAAAGCAGGAAAATGTTCAAATCATCACTGAAATATTGCCAATTACAGCCGGAGAAGATGAGCCTGTAACTGTAGTGCTGTCATCGGTATGTAGTTAAAACTGTGGAGGCTCCTCTTCCGATGACGAAAAGTGATCCCCCCCCCATACGGTCCCTTTCGGGGACCGGGCCAAAGTGCACCAACAGTTTGAGTATGCAACAAAAAGCAGCACCTCTACTGCTAATTACTGGTTAATCGACTGTAACTGCTTCACATCTGTCTTCCCTCGTCCCTGAGGACAGCCAATCCACATCGACCCTGGATAATTAAATCCTTATTAAACCATACATCTTCCTGGGCTGCGAGACACCTGGCTGCACCGCGTCTCCGGGGGAAACCAAGAGGAGAAAATACTACCCTTTATGCCTTGACAGCAGTAGCTCAGGCAGGCAACGCTTGGCCTCGGTCAAACTAATACTTTACTCAGTGTGTGTCCAAACAGTGAAGCGGTGAAGCTGCCCAGGCATCAACACTGCAAACCCACCAATCCACAATCTATCAGATGTTAAATTAATTCTTTTAATTTGACATGGTGCAAAAAATAAAGAGTGAAGACAAATAAGAAACGGGTCGAATTAACTTTTTTTTTAATACTATGTACTAAAACTCCCATGTGTCCTAGTTGTAATTACCACTAGGAGGTAGTAGGTAGTTGGTGGTTCATATTTACAGTAAATCCAACATGACATGAACACAGCATAACCCTCTATTGAGCTTTATAGGGAATTGAACCCTGGCAGTGTTATTTTGTGTAACGTACGTCTCCTCTAATAAACCTCTATCTTCTCATTTTGTCATGTGTTGGTTTCCTACCAGTCTTCAGCACCATGTCCTCCCTGTTGAGCCTCTAGTGGTGTTGCCCGTTGCTCTGCCATCCCCTCACACTGTACAACATGTATTCAGGGCTGCACCATCACACACACCCAGTTGTTGGAGGGTATTATGTTGTTCTATCTCATGTTTTCATGCATCTTCTCCTTCGTTCTCCTCAAAACGCTTCGTTTGTTAAAAGCTCTCTATGAATAAATCTGATTTAACTCGGCCTCTCTGCTTCCCTCGGCTTGCTGCTGCTTCTCCGGTGCCTCCCTGCGTTCCCTCAACCCCCGAAGTATGAAATTGCAAAAAAAGAGAAACGTCCTGCTCATCCTGCTGAAGAAACACAACCTCCTCTTCCTCCTCGCCCCCAAACCGCAGGGCTTCACTGACCGTCCAGCGTCTCGACTCAAGCCTCCCTGTCCAGGTGGAATGCGATCTGTGCTGAAATCCATCCTCTCCGGTGTTCCTTTCCTCTTATTTTTGGCTGAGAAACGTGGTAAGGGTAGAGGTAATGTGCTGTATAATGAGAGCGAAGCAGCAATTTAATAAAACGGTGCGGCCGGAGGAAGGAAGTCCTCTCTCTGTGAAACCCTTTCAGACTGCAGAGTGAGGGATGTGAAGGTTGATTGAAATCTGTCAGCGTCTCTAAGGTCTTAGAGAAGAAGAAGACGGCAAACTTTCACATCAACTTTGCTTTAAAAATCCACAATAATAATAATAATAATAATAATAATGGAGTTAAAAATGCAGTAGTAGCCTTTGAAGAAATCATCCGTCTTGCAAAATTTTCCAAACAATTTCTACTTTACTACAGTAGTAGTAAAGTAGTATATTAGTATAGTAGTATAGTGTGAAGTGCAAGAAGTTGCAAAAAGCATGTAAGAAGTGAAACTAGTCTCATGGCTTCATATTTTGTAAAACATCACTCCGAGTCCAAATACCATCCTAATTTTGTTCAATCCAAGTCTCCATCTCCTCAAGGCTTAAAAATATCATCTATGACCTCTATGCCGTCCTCCATCATCAAGCAGTTGGAAATGTGAGCAGGTGGGTGGGCGGTTTCGTTCCAAAATGATTCCGGAAAGTGAGTTTTGAGAGCCAGAAATCTCAACTCCCAGAAATCCAGATAGATTATGGTCATTTTGATCTGTTGGGGAGAAGAAAACCTCTTATTGGCCTTTCAAGCTGTCGCCTTCTCTTCAGCTCCATCTCTGCTTCCTGAGCGAAGTGGACTTCAGGAGGTGAAATCAATAAGGGATTAGAGCTCTGGCCTGGATTCTCCTGCTCAGTGGGTTCAGGAGGAGAGCAGCTTGTACACTCACTGCATTCCTCCTTTCTTTCCCGAGGTGACTCAGTCATTACATGTTCCTAAACCTCGTCACCCGGTCATTGAAGGGTGTCTTCTGTCCCCTGAGGGCCACCGTACTACGTGAGGCCTCTCGTAGTATGTGACATCGTCAGAGCGGAGGAAGTGACATCACCAGATCATCAGTCTCTGACTTTTACTCCTGACAGCTGTCAGGCCGTGTTAAGGCGACTGAGAAGAGGGGCTGATGGGAAACTGTGTGTGAGTGTGTCAGCGCTAAAAATAACAACAACAACAACAACAACAACACTACAACTACTACTGCTATTTATACTACCACAACGCTGTTGTACTACTACGATAATAATTAATTTAAATTTTAACAATTATTATTGATAACAAATAAAATAAATACTAAAGCCTTTATAACACTGTAACTAAAGGAAAAAGAAAAAGGAGATGCAAGAAGGAAAGAAAATAAGAGAGAAATTGATGACTAATAGGTAGAAAGGAAAGACAGAAATATGTTGAACCAAATACAAAATCTATCAATCAGGGATGAGAGAAGCAGCTCAGAAAGAACGAAAGAAAGAAAGAAAGACAGAGAGAAAGAACGAAAGAAAAGGATGCAGAGATAGAGGGTGGAAGAGAGACTAGATGGTCAGCTAGATGGTCTGTTATGCTGAGCAGCACTGGACTGTCTGATGACGCAAGAAGACACACACACACACACACACACACACACGTGCGCGCACACACACACTCACTCACTCACACACACACACACACACACACACACACACACACACACACACACACACACACTCACAGTGTGCCTACAAGAACATAGACATTCACACAGCTACACATCCACATGCATGCACACTCTTATGGTAGACTCCTCCCACCCCAGCTGTTTGCCCACCTCCCCTCTGGGGGGCGCTACAGGTCCCTCCTCCAGGACCAGCAGGCTCAGGACCAGCTTCTTTCCCTCAGCTGTCACCTTGCTGACCTCGTCACCACGGCGATAGCAGCTCTTGCATCTCATTTGTTGGGTTTTGTCAGTGGGTTTAATCTGTTGTTGGGGATGTAGCGTTAGCCTAGCGGTCCTTGCTACGTGTGTGTTAGCTGTAATGTTAGCTGTAGAAGTGAGTTATTATTGGTGATTTGATTTTGTATTTCATTGTTGTTGTTTTTCCGGTAATTAAAACTGTAGAGGCTTGTACGTGGTCAGTTTAGTAATCTAGACCTGTTGTTTGTCAAGATGCTCACAGCAACTAGCACTACTAATAATAGTAATGATGATGATGATGATGATGAGCGTGATCATGACGATAATAGTCGGGTGCTGAGATTCGTCTGTATTACCTTCCTGGTTCCCTGTTCATCAGCTCCTCTGTATTCCTCTCCTCTCTCCTTCTGTCTCAATGAAGAAAAATTGCTTGAAAATAAACATTCTCATTTCCTTCTCCTCTTCCCTCGAGGGAGCGGGAAAAAAAGATGGTGTGTGGAATAACAGCGCAATCAGCATCATCCATTTTCAGTTAAGATAAAATGTGATAAAATGCATTGGCAACTTTGTTTTTGTTGTCAGTGGAGGTTCAATTGGGAAATGTTCCTCTTTTTACTGCATTCCTCCTGCTGCACTCAGCCTCCATTCCCAAGAACAGTTAATTGGAAAAGTCAAGTCCTGGTCTCTCTGTGGGCATGGGAAGATACAAGGGAAGGTCTGCCAACTCATTGGTTGAGAGTGTTACCATACAAAAGTATTGTTAAAACTGTTTGATTTATGTGTTGGGAAAATTACAACAACCATTAAGAGACCCTTGACCCGGAGCACCAGGGTCCATGGGACATTTTGTGGTCTATAATCATCTCTATTAGCATCAATACCATTAATACTAATCAATACTAATACTTAATATTAGAACCGCCATAGTTCAATAGGACAATAAGAAGGTAGGCAGGTTTTTGCTGCCCCATAGCACAAAGCGACCATAATACCTCTGCAGGGTTGTGATGAATGACTCAATAATTACTAGGTGATGAGATTAGGTACTCTTATTTTGAAACAAAAACTCCCTACCCTTTGGAGTTTCAAGACACTGAAGCAAAAACATTGTAAATAAGAATTGTGAGGTTGTCCTTGTTTCATTTCTACGTTTTAATTGCAGCGTTTAAATTTAGCCCATCTGGGATAATAAAGTTGGATTGAATAAAACGTGGTTGCACTGGGAAGCCTCTGGTAAGAGTCTGCCTCCCTCCAGTGCCATAATGTCATTTCTATATCTGTCGTGGTGGAATAAAAGATTTGAGTATTTCCATATCTAATGCAATGTAATAATTTGCCCTAAAAAGGAAAAACCAGCCGGTTCCTCAGAGTTCTGGTTCCATGTGTGAAGTGATCTCTTAAGCCTGGAGACCGCTGAGATGTCGTCATTGTACAAATGGGGTTGAAGCCCAGGATGTGCCCCCTTCAAAATCAGGAGATTGATGAACTGTCCCTTCCTGCAGCTATTTCTCCTTCAAACACACATACTGTTGACTCACTGTGTGTTTTTAGAAACACAGTTGAGTTTTACCAAAGCACATTTTGTGGTCACAACCACCAACACCCGTTCCCTTTAACAAACACAGACCTAACCTGAAGCTCCTTTTACTGCCTTTAAAGGCTCTTCAACAACAAATTAAAGTGTAATGTTTCAAGGTTCAGGTTATCAACATCTTACTGTATTTCACATTGACCAATAATCCTCAATCTCTCTCATATCTGCAACTTTTCTCATGTAAAGTTATACCTCTCGCTTCCTGCCAACGAAGTGAGGGAAGACAGCTGGACCACTGAGCAACAAAGGGCTTCAAAGTAAAAGTTTAGTAGACATCTGGGGCTATGAAAGCATTACCATGTACATATGGACTTCACTGGTGCTTATTTATGATATTTACAACTTTTGTAAACATGTTTGCTGCCTGGTCTAAAACTGCAGCACACAGCCAGAAAGATCCTGGACGATACGAGAAAAGATGAAAAGATGAAAAGACGTCTAACGCTGCACAGGATCATGGGAAAGAAGCGTAGTCCAGAAATAATGTCGCAATGTCCCTCTGCACCGGCTGGGAAGGGACATGACGTTTGTGTGTGTGTGTGTGTGTGTGTGTGTGTGTGTGTGTGTGTGTGTATGCATGGCTGTGTATGAGGACATTAGTGTGTAGCTACTAAATCTGCATGTGTGAACTCAATGTGTATGTATGTGAGCATGAATGTGAGTGTGTGTGCAACTGCAAGCAAGGGGAATAGAAGGAAAGAAAGAAAGAAAGAAAGAAAGAAAGAAAGAAAGAAAGAAAGAAAGAAAGAAAGAAAGAAAGAAAGGACAGTTTGTATACTTCAGGGCCAGTCAGGGATGAAGGCAACCGCTCTCTCTAAAGAAAATGACTTCTTGTGTTCATGGTTCAGTTGGACAAACCAAACAAACTCTGCAGCCACCTGAACCTCCTAAAGCCCCGGTCCTGGATCCACACCGCCACAAAGACGACAAAGAGACAGTTTGATTTCCCTTTTACCAAAGTCACTTCACTGTAACATGAAGGGGAATGGAACCTCTAACCCTGGTGGTGTTAAAGTTGCAATCTGTGATCGGTGCTCAAGTGCCCCCTCTTGTGGCTGTGCAGGAGAAATGACAAAAATATATATTCCCCAGAATGTACATAGTTTGTTTTTAGTAAAAGCTAACCTTGCTAGCTAGTTAGCGCGCTAATGCTAAGTAGCAAGGTTGTGATATGAAACGTTCACTCGCTAGCATAGTAACAACGTAGTGTTTGCAGAGAAAATGAAGCATCGCATTGGCTTTGGCCGCCGCCGTCTGGCTTGATGTGTGACTGTGTGCAATTGGTCTCAAATATCAAAGAGAGGTTGTGTTGCCTCATGGGAAAGAGTCTCCATCTGTTTCCTTTTCCATTTGATTGTCTCTTTACGTAATTGTGCTAACTGTGCTAATTGTGCTAATATCTCCTTGATCTTCAGTGCTTCCCCAATGCTGCTCAACTTCCACACAATGTTACCTGTAAACATGCTGCCACCTTTAGTGCCTTGCTCTACCCATTGAGCTACACGGGGAATTGAACCCTTAACTCTGGCAGTGATAGTGCTATTGAGATACACATGATCAAATAACGTGACAAATAAACTTCTTGAACTTGAGCTTGAATGATCACTAATAGAAAATCAGGCAGTTTGTTTAGTCAAACTGTCAGAGGCTTGCTTGTGTTGTAACTCAGTAATCAATTTATTTGGAGTCATGATGACATATGTGAGGTTATAGTCAACCAACAGTAGAAGTCCCATCATGCATTCACCCTGCAGCTATCCTGCGTTACTTCTGAGTAGAACCAACCAACCAGTGACTGGTCCTCGTAGCTTCCCACAGAGAACAAAAGGTGATTTTCTCCAGCAACTCTTTAGGTGCGTATATCACTTCTCCATGCATGTACAGTGTTGTAGCTGATGCTCGGCAATAAGGTGAAATGCTGAGCAGGGGCTTTAATAGTGGCGGAGGTTTACGTCATGGAGGGCTGGAGCTCGCTGGATGACGGCGACGTAATGCGATGCATGGACTTGTTTGTTTGTTTGTGGACTCGGCGACTCGACCAGACTTGGTTCATTAACTGCTAAAGACGTAATGAGTCAGCATCGACTGACCTGGCCCGGGGCAGAGAATCAATCCATACAGATGTAACCAAGTCTCACTTCGTAGACACGTAATGCACTGCTGCTACACCTCCACCCCGAGAAGAGGAATAGTTTGGGGAGTGCTGCAGTGCTGCTGGGTAGATCCAGGATGTGTGGACCTCAACATGACTGAGGCAAAGCAGAAACTCATCTTTTATCTTGCCTCCCTCCACGGTAATCTGGCTGTCATGAGGGCTTGGACCTGGATCCACCACCCTGCTGCCTGTTAGCTCCAAGATGTGAATAACTACACTACTATGTTGCACCAAAATATTTTAGACGTTCACAAAAATCAACGCTGAAAAAAGTCCACAATCATTTTTCTTAATTTTTTCATAAAAGCCGTGAATAAATAATTAGTGAAAATGCTCCCAGAGTGACACGTCAACACTTTGATTGACGTCTAGCAGCAAGCTGGAGGCGTTGCATGTGTGGCTTGTTTCCACGGTGATTTATACCTCTGTTAGTTTCTCTTTACCACAGATTCACAAGCTGGAGAACTCAATTCCAGTATGAGGGAGATTGTCTCTAAGTACTACTGCAGTACCTCACAATACCTTTTCCATACAGTGAAGCACAGGGTAGCTGTGAAGTGAAATGTCACCCACACTTGAAACGGTTTCCGACCAAAACTTGGAGTGATTCAACTCTCCGGGGGCGGGCGGCAGTTCGTCCAGCTTCTCCCGCCATGGGTCTTTGGGTTGGGATCCGGTCTGGCGACCCTCGTCTCCCACTCGCTGCCTAATTACAGTTCTCAGCCTAATTGCTTTCGCCACATGGGCCAACATGTCGGCGCTTCATGTGTTGGTGTCAACGCTGTGATTAATGAGAGCCGGTTATCACTCTAGCACCAAATGTGCAATCGCCACAAAACAGCCCTCACAGTGTTAGTGAAGTATCTGAAACTAGCACATGCCAGAGAGGAGGAGGAGGAGGAGGAGGAGGGAGAGAAAGAGAGAGGGAAGAAAGTGGTGGGGGTTAGAGGCAGAGATAAATAGAAAGAGAGAAATTGATTGGAAAAGTGGGAGAGAGAAAGTTAAAGAGAGGAGAGAGAGAGAGAGAGAGAGAGAGAGAGAGAGAGGGGTGAGAAAGAGAGAAAACTTGTTTTTGGTGATGAAGCACGTCAACTTCAATCTCTCAACCCTGAAAAAAGTGTAATTACTTCCAATATCTTTGAGTAGTTACACTCACGCAGGGTCAAATTACAGATATCACTGAACCCCCCCCCCCCCAACCACCTAGCAGCAATTAGAAAGCTTTTATTTTGATACACTCGTCTTGCTTCAGCGCTGGAGGAAGACAGTATTATTATTAATGGTGCTGGGGAGTGATGAAGAGGAAGAGCCTGACAGATGCCTGGGATGATGGATCGCAGCAGGTTGAGGAGGAAGAGGGACACTGGAAGACGAAGACGCTTTCATCCACCTGATGGTTACTTGATGCCACGCATGTTCCAGCATTGAACCTGGTCTGGAGTCGAACCCCAAACCCTGGCAGAGTTAAAGTGGTAATCTGTGAGGTCTCCATCTTCGTCTCTCAGCATCACTGTGGTGTTCCTCACTGTGGTGTTCCTCACTGTGGTGTTCCTCACTGTGGTGTTCCTCACTGTGGTGTCCCTGACTGTGGTGTTCTTCACTGTGGTGTTCTTCACTGTGGTGTTCTTCACTGTGGTGTTCCTCACTGTAGTGTTCCTCACTGTGGTGTTCCTCACTGTGGTGTTCTTCACTGTGGTGTTCCTCACTGTGGTGTTCCTCACTGTGGTGTTCCTCACTGTGGTGTTCTTCACTGTGGTGTTCCTCACTGCTCTTCACCTGTCAATCAAACAGTGACGTCTTCCTCCTTGGGTGCGATTCTCATCACATCTTTGACGTTGCAACAAACATGGAGGACAGCCAGCGAGAGAATCCCGACGCCTGGACAAATGAGGTTTCGTGACTCATGACGAGAAGGTTCTGCACACCCCAGAGTCTTCAGGGAACCATATTGCCTCCGTGCATTTACAGTGTTGTAGCTGATACCCGGTATGGAGATGACGGTGACGTGATGGACAGAACCGAGCTGGGAGCATCAGGTGTTTGTTCTCAAAGGCATCGCTTGTTCTCGATGGACAAACGTGGCCTGACCCGGTCACAGTGTAGGAGCATCACCAGAGCACCGACGTGGCTGTTTCTGGTGCAATTTGTCATCCATAATGCAATTTTCCCAGAAGGCCATATTCTTCATTGTTATGACGACAGCAGATCAGAAGAGACTATATGCATCTGATGACGTGTGTCCAGTGCATTCGGGCCTTGAGTCAACGTACCTGTTAACCCTCATTGTTACCATGACAACTAATGTCGTAATGACAGCACTGCGCCCAAACACACTTTTTATCTTAGACACTTTTTTTATATCTTGACACTTTCTACGGCACTTTTACTATTTTAGTTTTTGTTTTTTACTTTGTTGTGTCTGCTGTAGCCCCACCCCCCTCCGGTGACATCATACCAAGGACTTATGGGTAGTTTGAGCTGAGGGCCAGAGATTTAAAGAAATGTCTGGGGGGGCGGAGACATTGTTAGACATTTTACACATTTTGACATATGTTGTCAAATGGAGGTCAGAGGTCATATCCCCCCGCCCCCGCCCCATCACCCCGCCTCCCAGTTGTAGACACGCCCCCTTCTTCCCTCGCTCTGCAGCACTCACACTGGAATTCTCTCTCTCTCTCTCTCTCTCTCTCTCAACACCCCCCTTTCATCTCTCTCATTGTGTTGTTCTCTCTCTCCTCATCTCTCCCTCACACTCTCTCTCCTCCCTCTATTTTCTTTGTCGTTTCCTTCTCCACTTCTCTTCTCCTCCCTTCCTTTTCTCCCTCTCTCTCTTTCTTTGCCTCTCTTTCGTTCTCTCTTCCCTCTGCCATCTCTTACTTCTTCTCGTACTTCATACCTTCTCTCTCCTTTTATTCTCTCTCCCTCTCCTCGTCTCATTCTCATTTACGCCCCCCCCCTCTCTCTCTCTCTCTCTCTCTCTCTCTCTCCTTCTTCTCTCACTCTTTCTCCCCCTCCTCCTGTTTCTCATTTACATCTCTTTACTTTTCTCTGTCCACCCACTTCTCCTGTTCCTCTCTCTTTCTGACCCCCCCCCCTCTCTCTCTCTCTCTCTCTCTCTCTCTCTCTCTCTCTCTCTCTCTCCCTCCATCCAGCCCAGTGAGAGCTGTATTGTGTCTCCTTCAACATCCAGACTCCCATTGTCCAGTTATAAAAAGGTTGGGAAAGTGAGTGTGTGGTTGTGTGTGTGTGTGTGTGTGTGTGTGTGTGTGTGTGTGTGTGTGTGTGTGTGTGTGTGTGTGTGTGTGTGTGTGTGTGTGTGTGTGTGTTTGGCAGGCTTCCCACGTTCACCATTTAAATCCCAATTAGTTCATGAACTCCCTCCAATGGTAGGAGGCAGACAGACAGACAGACAGACAGACAGGCAGACAGACAGACAGACAGGTAGAGATATTACAGAGCAGAGCGAGCCCCCCCCCCCCCCCCCCCCGCCCACCTTGGCATTTAGACTCTCATCTTCCTTCAACTCCCTCTGCAGTAGAAAAGAATGGACTGCGTGTGTGTGTGTGTGTGTGTGTGTGTGTGTGTGTGTGTGTGTGTGATGAAGTTTGTCCTGTGAATCACTGTTAAATGTCAAATCTGACAGTTGCTGCGAGTTCCCTCTCCCTTGTTCAATAGATGGATTGATAGATCTTTCGCAGACGTGACTTCAAAATAAAAGCAGATAGAATCCAAACAAAAAACCTGATCAACAATTTGATCAACATCACCTCTATAACATTAATATATCATCCAAGGCGTTTTCACAAGACGCAAAACGAGTAATATTACTAATAAGACTACTGTTACTACTACTACTACTACTACTACTACTACTACTACTACTGCTACTACTAACTGCTACTAAAATGTGAAAAGATTCAACTTTTATGATCCCTGTGGGAAAATTCAGTTGTTGTAGCAGCAAATGAGAATAAGATACAAGATTAAATAGTAAATAAATAAGAATTTCCTAAACTCCATTATAACGGTCCAGAAAAACAGCAGTAGAACAAAAACATCAAATATATTCAGTCAGGCACCGATCTCCCTTCCACAGAAAAACAACATATTTTTCCTTTTGACAAGAAGGTAAACATTTCTATTCCTGGGGGAAGAGGGCTGCTCCCCTGGGCTCGGGAGAACCTACCTGCCCCCCACCTACCTGCCCCCACCTACCTGCCCCTCGCCTTCCTCCCGGGAGGAAATGGAGAAATAATGTCAAATAACGTTCAGGAGTTACTCAGCACTGACCCAGGAGAGAAGGAGAGACAGACTGAGAGACACCAGCTGGGCTTGACGTTTTTTGGTGATCAAGACACGATGCATTAAATAACATTTGTCAAATAAACAGTGACACAGGCGAAAAGTGACTTTGGACATCCTGAAATTTTGTGTGTAAAATACGTCGTACCTGTTCATCACCAAGTGCATCTCTTTGTTTTCGTCTTCGGATGAAAGCATGAAATATGGTCAAACAACAACAACACCAGGTGGATGTTTTTTGGACTTTCAGGAAGCCGATGTCTTCGCTTCAACCTGACTGGTGGAAAATACTGAATACTGCATCTAATATGCATTTGATTTTTTGCAACATTTCAAGTTTGCAGGAAAGTTTAAGCTTGAGATAGAAACATGAGAAAACAGAGGACCAAATGAAAAGAAGAAGAAGAGAGGAGGAAGGAGAAGGAGATTTTATTCTGCCATGTCGGTAAATGTGAAATATAAACCCTGATGGTACTGACCCATACGAGCTGTGAGTTCTTCTTCTAGACGTGCACATCCTTTCTTCCTCCTGACATGTAAAGAATCTATTGAGGAAGTTTCAACAAGTGATGTCTTGCTGGTGAATTGATCATTATCGCTTGACGTCAGCCTCCATATCACTGTGACACCACATGCAGCAGCTGATGCTCTTCCTCTATTTTCTCGATTCTTCTTGGAAACCAAACTGTGTTTCAATGTACTCTTCTTTTTTCTATTTCTATTTCTCTCTATTTTATATTTCTATTTGTCACTGCTTATTTTATTCTATTCGTGTGTTTCTGTTCTATTAGTCTTTTCCCCCCTGCTGAATCAGATTAGTTTTGCTGCTGCAACAAACTACTATTCCAATGGGGAACATTAAATTTCCATGTAATCTAATTGAATCGAGTGTAATCTAAATCTGATCTGAAGAGTGATGCTGGTACAGAACACTGAGCAGGTCATTTCAGCCAGAATCTTTACCGGGGTAGCGAGAGGAAATCGCTGACATGTTCATTCCCGCGGACCTGTGGTACAGATAACCGATCACCAGACCTCCCCGGTGATACGAGAGAGGGATGAAGATACAGAGTAAGAGCAGGAGGAGAGAGGTGGAGAGGGAACGGGGGGAATAGGAGAACAACCCTGGCTGCTATTTACCCAGACACTGTGGAGTTATGAGAAGACAGCCAATCAGTCGTGCTCCAGCGGGCCACCGAGGGAACATATTCATCCGTGACATTCAACTGTATTAGCACATCATATTAAACTGCTGTTCACGCCCTGCTCTCTTCACATCAGCTCCGATACGACAGAGGGAGGCTGGCCGTTAGAAGCTAGTCATATCACGCCTCATGTGACCCGTCTACCAACATGTGACGTCAGAAGTAGCTAGCATGTACCTGTCTCCTCTGCTAGCCAGGTCTTCATCTCCTCCACAAGTCAGATTTACAACTTGGAGAAAAGCATATGAACATTATACCACAGCAGAACCCTTTAGAAAGGTTCTCTATAGCACCGTGCTCAGATGGTTCTGCAGAGGAGTTTGGCTGACTGGCTGGCTGACTGGTTGGTTTATGGCTGACTGACTGACTAGTTGCATGGCTGACTGACTCACTGGTTGCATGGCTGACTGGCTGACTGACTGACTGATTGCATGGCTGGCTGACTGACTGGTTGCATGGCTGACTGACTCACTGGTTGCATGGCTGACTGACTGACTGACTGACTGACTGACTTGCATGGCTGGCTGACTGACTGACTGACTGGTTGCATGGCTGACTGACTGGCTGACTGACTAACTGGTTGCATGGCTGACTGACTGACTGACTGACTGGTTGCATGGCTGACTGACTGGTTGCATGGCTGGCTGACTGGCTGACTGACTGGCTGACTGGTTGCATGGCTGACTGACTGGTTGCATGGCTGACTGACTGACTGACTGGTTGCATGGCTGGCTGACTGGTTGCATGGCTGGCTGACTGACTGACTGGTTGCATGGCTGACTGACTGACTGACTGACTGACTGACTGACTGACTGACTGACTGACTGGCTGACTGGTTGCATGGCTGACTGACTGACTGACTGGCTGACTGGTTGCATGGCTGACTGACTGGTTGCATGGCTGGCTGACTGGCTGACTGACTGACTGACTGACTGGCTGACTGGTTGCATGGCTGACTGACTGACTGGCTGACTGGTTGCATGGCTGACTGACTGACTGGCTGACTGGTCGCATGGCTGACTGACTGACTGACTGACTGACTGGCTGACTGGTTGCATGGCTGACTGACTGACTGGCTGACTGGCTGACTGGTTGCATGGCTGACTGACTGGTTGCATGGCTGGCTGACTGACTGACTGGTTGCATCGCTGACTGGCTGACTGGTTGCATGGCTGACTGGCTGACTGGTTGCATGACTGACTGACTGACTGGCTGACTGGTTGCATGGCTGGCTGACTGGCTGACTGACTGACTGGTTGCATGGCTGGCTGACTGGCTGACTGGTTGCATGGCTGACTGACTGGTTACATGGCTGACTGACTGGTTGCATGGCTGACTGACTGGCTGACTGACTGACTGGTTGCATGGCTGGCTGACTGGCTGACTGGTTGCATGGCTGACTGACTGGTTACATGGCTGACTGACTGGTTGCATGGCTGACTGACTGACTGACTGACTGACTGACTGACTGACTGGTTGCATGGCTGGTTGACTGACTGACTGACTGACTGACTGGTTGCATGGCTGGTTGACTGGCTGACTGACTGACTGGCTGACTGGTTGCATGGCTGACTGACTGACTGACTGACTGACTGACTGACTGACTGGTTGCATGGCTGGCTGACTGGCTGACTGACTGACTGACTGACTGGCTGACTGGTTGCATGGCTGACTGACTGACTGACTGACTGACTGGCTGACTGGTTGCATGGCTGACTGACTGACTGGCTGACTGGTCGCATGGCTGACTGACTGGTTGCATGGCTGACTGACTGACTGACTGGCTAACTGGCTGACTGGTTGCATGGCTGGTTGACATGCTACTCTCATTAACCCTGCAACAGTGACATTTGGCAGAAAGCACTGTGACTAGCGGAGGCCTGGAGGCCCCATAATGCATTAGTGTTTTCACTGTGGGGGTTCTGTCTGTGTGTGAGTCATTGTTTGTTAATGTGTGTGTCAGTGTGTGTTTGTGTATGTTACGGTGCCTGCCGGTGTGTATTCATGTGTGTGTATACATATACAAGACATGTGGTTGCGGCTTGTAGTGACAACAATGCCTGTGAATCCAGCAGCGCTCCAGGAACCGTCGGAACGTTCCGTGACCTTCCATCATTTTCCCCCGTCCAGATGCCTGATGCCTCCGCGGCTTTAAATAGATAAAGATGCCGGTGGTGTAGTTGGTGCACGTTACTATAGATGTAGCTATTGTGGTCCCACTCTTTACTGCTGCACTTTATCTCCACTTTTATCTCCTTTCAGCCTTTAGAAGTTTCTAGAAACCAGCCGGCTGAGAGACGTTCCACTTTTGCGTTGTGATATACTACTTTGGTTCTGCTGCATTTCATCCCAGAAAGGATTATTCGCAGTACTAATGCAGGATAGATGCACGGAGTGGGGCTGCTGATCACACACTGATGCACGTGAGTTATCGGGTAAGTAGAAGTAAACTGCATATCATCCTGCATCCTTGTATCTCCACTCGTGGCTTTAGAAACGCTGTGATTGACATCTGGCATCCTCCCTGAACCGCCCACCAGGTTTCTCTCTGGTTACTGAGGTGTCATGATGGAAAGCTACATGTCCTTATTGAATCCTTGAATCACTTCCTCCCATATCTTCCTCCTCTACTTGATCTAAAATGCTCTTGTATGAAGTTAAAGGTGAAATTAGTCTTTTTTCTACCTCTTAGCACAAAATGACCATAATATATCTGCAGGGGGTTGATCAATACCGATGACCCATCGATTACTCGGCCAGCTGATGAGATTTGTGGCTTTTAAAACTCACTTTCCTGTCTGAACTCTTAGTTACTCACTGATGGAGGACGGTGCTGCGACGGAACCGCCAAAACAAAAAAAAACAACTCTGCTCTAATTAGCTTTTATTGTGAAAGTGTGACTTTATTGTTTATGTCACTTACAGGCCACCATAGGCTGAGACCTGTCAGTGTTGTTGCAAGTCCTTGGTCCCTGTTAGACGTTCAGAAACAACTTAATGTTATCATCTGTCCTCATTTTTTGCACTTCTCTGTCATACATTATCATTTAAGATTGTTCCATGTATTGTCAGAGTGCTGTGACCTCTGACCCTTGACCTCCTTCTTGTTGCTCGTAATGTTGGTGATCTAAGTTGAGGGATCTGTAGTTGTACTCCCTGTAATTCACCCTGGATAACAAGCATCAGCTGAGCTTTGTTCATTTCAGATAAATACACATTTACAAGACATCAAAGAACGCCTCAGCTTCGTACAGTTGTCATTTCCAACAGACCCAAGGTGGGCAGCAGATGGAGGCCCGGGTCACACCTCAACGTTTCCATGATACTTTGAGTCAGATCAAAGAAAATCACCCATCTGATGTCTCATCCGGCATCTGCGTCAGGGTATGTTTTCATGCGTAGATCTGTGTAATTAGTAAATGAACCTTTGGCATCTGAATTGTGATGGTTAAGAAAGTTGTCAGAAAATAAACTGAAAACCATTCTGCTGATTCTGTGATCCAGAGTGACGCAGCTGCTATGGGTTTGGTGTCACGGGACAGGAAGGCTGTAAAAAAGCAGCGTGGAGTTTTATTGTTTCAATTCTCATCTGCACTACATGGATATGCAGTGAAAAGCTCAGTCCCGAGGCACGCGACCTACATGCAACGTGTCTTTGAACGCCCCATTCAGGATTCGACACCATTACTATGACAATAAGGAAATCTTGCATCACAGTCATGATTTTTTGTGGCGCGCGGTGGCGGCTTGGTTGAGCAGCGTTAGCATGGAGGACAACGAGACACAACAACAGGAAGACAAAGAGTGACTTGATTGGTGTTTGGGGAGACGCCTCAACGCGAAGGCTCGTGCCGTAACAGAACTGTGTCAGGAACAAGCGAGTCTCTTTGACGTCGTCAGTTCATATTGGTATGGGACATGGGTTACATCCTAGAATAGATGTGAACATCCAAAACAAATCCCCTGATAACAGCAGCGATTTTAGAATTGAGGGATGAAGGCCTGCGGTGTTGAGGTTGAGGTTGAGGTTGAGGTTGATACGATTCAGTTTTCTTGATTTTGTTTCCAAATGTACCGAGGATGAGAATAATGTTCTTCATGATGTTTTGCAAATAAAAGCAGTTTAGTTCAAAGTTGATTAGTAGAATGAACTTGAAGATTAAGGCCTCACAAGCACAGTACTGGACCCTGATTGGCCGATTCATCTAATTGAAACGAGCTCAACCTGTTGGTCGTTAGTGAGGGGAGCCAATCAAGACCAGCTGTGATGTGTTTACTGGAGTTGTAAAAACGGTGGATTTCTGACTCAAACAAAATCAAATTTTAACAATACCTTCATTTAACATCTTTGATCATGTATGTACATAAATAGAGGAACATTTGAAGTCCTTTAACATGGGACCTTTAGACAGGACATATTGCTGTTATGGGAACTGAACCTATGACCATGCGGTTAAAGGGCAGCGACTTTACCCATGAGGCACCCTGATAATAGGATGGAAAGATGCCTTGTATAAGCCTTGGGGAAGGGTCTTCCTCCAGAGGAAGGCCTTATCTGGGCATGCGGTCTCCAGCGGTGTTGCATGGTAGCATGGTTTCCTATCAGCCATCATAGTCCGGCTGAACCACGTCAGTACGCGACTATCCTTTAGAGAAAGAGCGGGAAAGCTTCTAGACGAGGAGAGAGGGTTTTTGTGTTCGGTGATGACGGGCTTCAGTCCCTCTTGAGTCAGGAGGGACTCGTGAGAAGAACTAGATAACTAGATATTGACTAGATATCGTCTCCACCTGAGAAGAACTAGATAACTAGATATTGACTAGATATTGACTAGATATCGTGTCCACTAGAATCACATCTCCCTCCGTTACATCTTCCTCCTGCCCAGACTCTTTTCTTCATCTCAGTTTTGTGATTTGGTGATCACCTCCCCCTCAGGTCTTATTTCCTTCCCCATCTCTTTTCTATCATCCATGATGTTTCAGGTTTCCATTTTCGTGGCTCTGTGACCTCTGACCCCTGACCGCCTTGCCTTGAGATCCAACTGATTGAAGCCTATTCTACTGCTGTTGTTGTAAGTTTGCTGTGGATGAAATGTCGGCTTGATGCCTGAAATGAAATGAAAATAAAAAGAATAGGGGAGCGGTTAGAGCGAGGCGAAAAGAGAGACGAAGCTCACCTCGCCTTACCAAACTTTTCAGTGAAAGTGAAAAGGTGAATCCGGTGAGATGTCTCACGCTGTGCCGGTATGTAAATGTGAATCAGACGTCTCAATCATCTCCTCCCCGAGTGGAAAAATGCGAAAATTATAAATCCAACTTCCTGCCTGTTGCCACCTACATGGCACAGATGGTGTTTGCGAAGACATTTAGCCACCAAAATACTTTAGGAGCAATCAGACTTCTGAAAACTCTCAGAACTTCAGCAGGAGTCAAACAGAGTTCAGCGGGAAAAGGCCTCCGAGTGGAAGTCTCCTCTTACCAATACTCAATCAACTGTGACACTCTGGCCTTCGTCAAGCGGCGATGCCTTCCCGCTGGACTTTATGGAAAATGATTGCCTCTAAGTACGAAAATATTTGTGTAAGTGGGGAAAAACGAGATCGGCGAAACGATGTGGGCGTAATGGCTGAAACAGGACACGCTTTGAAACGGTGTGGTCGGGAGAGGGTGAAGCTACGCAGAGGAAAGGTGAAGAAAAACGTGGATGAAGAAAAGCAGAAGAAATAAAAGAAGTCTGTCCCGTGGTGAGCGGAGAGCGCCGCCGTCCTCCTGGTGAACCTGAACGCCTCTTCCAGGTGAAGGTCAGGAAGAGGCTGTACAGGAGGCATGAGGACATTTTCACCATGTCTGTCTGTGCATCTAAAACCAGGGACCACTATGGACCAGGGGTGTAAAAAGTAGAAGTAGAAAGTAAAAGTACTGACCATGTTTTTCCTCCACCCATCCCATATACCAGGTGAGTCTAATTAGCACAACTCTTCATCTTGGTTGGAGCAAATACGTGGTTAGGATTTCTACTTTCTGAAGCTTTACTTTCTACTTTTTACCACCCCTGCTATGGACATAGGACCTTTTGGGTGTCATGACTGAATTTTGAGATGCATTTTAAAAACTAAATGAAACTAAATTGAACTGAATCGTGAATTCCTCACAAGAAGACGGAGACAGAAGACGAGAGAGAGTCAATGCAAGAGGAAGAAAGAGAGAGAGGGAGTCTGATTTTCTCTTCCAAAACAAATCAGCAAAAACAGGAAAGGAGGAAAAAAGGAGGGAGGAGAAAGGAGAGGAGAAGAAATTGCTGTTTTGTCAGGTTTCAGGTTGAGCCGCCGCTACAGTAATAGAGACAGAGAGGAAGAGGCTGTGTTTTCTCCTACTGTACCAGGACAGAGGCTTGCTCTTGGCCATGGGAATACATGGAGTTGGCTCGCCGCTCGCCTGGCACCACTTGAAGTGTAAAATAACAGAAGCCCTTTTGAATCATTTCAAGGCATTTTTGGGTCATTTTCTGGTTTTCTGTTATACCAGAGCCAGAATCATCACGGCGCTCTGAGATCGGAGGAGGCTCGCTTCCCCAGCCGACCGAACAATACCAGCAAAAACTCATTTGATCTTAGTTTAGAAATTTTGGCGAAATTTAAAGAGGACCGGGTTTTTTTGTCTTATTGTGTTGGTACTGTGTTTTGTTGTGACAGCTTCACACGTCTGGCAGAATAAACCAAGCGCACCTCAACGAGTACAAATTGTGCAATATTTGTAGATGTGTCTGACACCGTGGAAGTCCTTCTTCATGCAGTGATTCTGTCTTGACTGGTAAACAATAGAATCAGAGTAGAATAGTGTAACACAAATAAAGAGTCTCAAAAAGAGAGGGGGTAGCACATCCCATATTCAATAACAAAAATCCGGATTACTCACATACAAAAAATATCATATCATATCATATCATATCAAATATATTTTTTGTATGCAAGCCATTTAATAAAAGTGAAAAGTGACTAATCCTGATTTTTGTTATTGAATATGGGATGTGCTACCCCCTCTCTTTTTGAGATTCTTTATTCATATATATTTTTGGGCTTGGCACTCCTCTGCTCAGTTGGTTGAAGCACACTCTTCCCCTCCATACCAGTGTAACACAAACATTGTGTCTCTCATCCAAACCATTCCTCTTGGGGGCGGAGCCAAAGTGAAAAGTGCAGAATTAGTTCAGGGTGTCGTAGAAAGTGAGATTCAGCTTCACTGTTCCTTCTTACTGTGATTTCCCTCCACCAAAATAAGAGCACTGCCTCACGTTGAGGGAACAGCCTAGATAGATATACTTTATTGATCCCAAGCTGGGAAATTGCAGTGAGCCTGAGCCTCAACTTGTTTGTACACCAACAAATACAAATACAATATTTTCAAGTCTATTCCAGTTCCATCATTTCAAGTTAAACATTGCATCTGAAGTCTCACTTCCTGTCTCTTTTTACAGGGTTTTGAATTTCTCAACACATCATGTGAGCATTTTTTGCATTTCTGACAAAATAGGACAATTAGACTTTTAGTGTTTTATACTGTTGGAAAATACTCAGAATGAATTAAAGAAGAACAAAAATAAGTAATTCTTCAATCAATAGTCCAACTAAAAGTGTCTCTTTGGATTTCAATTCATATAACAACAATAAAACCAGAACAAAGTATTCAATCGAAAAAAAATAGCATGTCTTTATCATTATTTTCATCTCTTTCTCTTCCATGTGTTCATTTTTTCACTTCCTCGATCTCCAGAACAGTTTTAGAAAGCGTCTGGTTGATTAAGGTGCAGAGCAGGAAGCAGCTCGGTCTCGAGGAGCTCTGCATCACCTGCTGCTTTGTCACGCCGGATCCTCTCTACAGA
This sequence comes from Hoplostethus mediterraneus, assembly GCA_034670385.1. Lineage (NCBI taxonomy): Eukaryota > Metazoa > Chordata > Actinopteri > Trachichthyiformes > Trachichthyidae > Hoplostethus > Hoplostethus mediterraneus. Next base: position 37,598 of record JAXDDW010000116.1, on the reverse strand, counting down.
GCCTCTGGATGGAGACAACAGCACCAGCTTTCCTGTGACCCTCCCATCTCTCCAAGGTAAGCTTCCCAGGCTGGAGGGGGGAGAGAGGGGGAGGGAGAGGGGAGGAAGAGCCAGCTGTCCTCAGGAAAGTTGAACCACTCATCAATGTGTCTGATGGAAATTGGAGGCTAAGCAGATTAGTTTGCTTCAGAAGGAGAAAGGCGCTGAAGCTTGGTCAGGTGGCCACAGGAATCATCTCTCTCTCTCTCTCCTAGGAATAGATCAACAGACGTGGTGTCTTCATATGTCTTCAGCTTCCTCACCACCTCTTCAGAGAGGGAGAGGATGGACTTCACAACATCTCCTCCTGCAGCAACACTGCATCTTCTCCTCAACTGATAGAAGAGAATACTGTACATCTGGTCTCCTCGCGGTCCAGGACCTCATGGACCTCATGGACCTCATGGACATCTGCACAGCAACTCACACAACGTCCTCAATGATTCTCTTCTTTGTGCACAGCTTGAGAAGAAGCTAAAGATGTTGACCCAGTGCTTGTTGCCTTGGAGGAGATCTTGTTGGTGTTCTTCAACGTGACTCATGGATCCCATAATGACATTAGTGTCAACTGGTTTTACAGATTCATCACATTACCGACTGCCTCTGCTCTGGTCCGACCACAGGACATGATCTTCCTCATCTTGGAGTCACTGAGTGTTTTCAGGTAGATATCATAGTATCAGCCAACTCAAACAAACACAGATTAGTTTAGATGTGTTAAAAGTGGGACATGAGCATATTCCAGAAGATGTTTATTAGCGTAAAGTTTTGATTAATTGATGTGAAGATTTTGTCTGTAATCAACTAGCTTTGTTCCATTTAGTAGTTTATTAATGAAGTAATGAATTAAGGTACTTGAACAATACGAAAAGCTGCCTGTCACTTTATTCTGAAGGCAGGTTTTTTTATTTGACAGTCAGCAGTAGAAAGATGGGGTGAGAGTGGAGGGATGATGAGATTCTGACCCAGGACATCATGGCTCTGTGGTCTGGACCTCCTGAGTCGAGAACAGGAAAGAGACGGACGACAAAAGAAAGGTGCGAAAAGGAAACTGGATTCATTCATTCATGGTGTATGTAGAAAGTGGATATGTAGGCATCAGTAAAAAGGATGTAAAATTAGAAAAAATGGGGAAAAAGGTAAAAAAACAAATGGTGAGAAAACACTGGTGGAGGTGCATCTGGCTGCAAACCAAAAGAAGAAATGCCAACAGGGTCAAAACAGGCTCTCCTTATAACAGGCCTCTCTCAGGTGCATCCTATTACCTGTTGATTACACCTGAAGCAGGTGAAGCAGGTGAAGCTGTTTCATTCCTGATTGGTTCACCTGCTGAATCCACTTGAGTCATGAAGGGGAGATGAAGGAGAGGAGACGCTGAGGAGGTTTTTTAGTTCTCTTTCTAATCACTGTGCAGGATGGGGTGAGACGCCACAGCAGGAAGGTGGCCTTACTATTTTGCACAGTCAGTGAACGCCCCGTTACTCTACAGTGTACTACCACTGATGTCCTGCAGCCACTGAGTCGACTAATGGGAAGCAACAAACAGCAGCAGGGAGGCTCACACATAAACACCGTGCATGGACCCACCAAAATAAGAGTACGTGTAAAGTTTAGGACATCGTCTTCAGCACTACAGGAAAGGAAGCAACAATGAGGCTGATCAGAGACGTCTGTCCTGCCGCTGTGTGGGAGGGACAGACGGACGGTCACTGTCTGTTCCACAAAACTCAGTTTATTTTTTTATCGACTGCGTCTGTTTTCTTATTTGTCTCTTTATAAAGAAAATGTTCCAGACGGCTGACAGTGTTCCAGTCAGTTCAGTGGGAAAGAAACTTTAATAAATCTTGTTGTTATTAAGAAAGCTTATTTTGTACCATTAACATGTTTATGTTTATATATATAACAAGTGTAAGTAAACGTGATGAAAACATTTTCATATTTTATTTTATTGCTTTTACTGTTTTATTTATTCTATTTTTCTTACTTTTGCTGCTGCAACGACCGATAAAGTTTCATCTTTTGTTGACAACCTCATGTTTTAGTTTTCAACTCAAATTCAGAATCAGTTTATTGCTGATCAATTCACTTATCAAGGCCTCAGATCTGTTATTGATTATGACAGTATGACACCTAGACACACGTATCCAATGTCAACATGTATTTGGTTCAAAATGAGGTTTATTTTTTAGAATTTACAGATTTAAAGTCATGATTTCTTTTCATAAATGCTTTTATACCATTTTGGAACAGAGCTCAGTTTGACTCACTGAACCTGAATGTGTGTGTGTGTGTGTGTGTGTGTGTGTGTGTGTGTGTGTGTGTGTGTGTGTGTGTGTGTGTGTGTGTGTGTGTGTGTGTGTGTGTGTGTGTGCAGTATTTACTCACAGGTCAAAGTTAAGGAAAACATCAATGACAAGTTATTCAATGGGTGGTTCATCCTTTAATAGATTTGTAATGCTGAGCTGCACTGTAATTCCACCCTACGCCCATGGAGACAGAGCCAGGTGTGTGTGTCTGTGTGTGTGTGTGTGTGTGTGTGTGTGTGTGTGTGTGTGTGTGTGTGTGTGTGTGTGTGTGTGTGTGTGTGTTTCCATCCATCTGAGCTAATTGCCTCGGCTGCGTGCGACGGGCCGTGTGCAGCTCGCCCAAGCAGAACGACGGCAAACTCAATGACCCTTCAGATATTAATTGGGAATCAAGTGACGAAGACGATCACAACAAAAGTTTGAATTCAGATGCCGGCCCGCCTCCTCCCTGCTCCTCTGCAGCTGCAGCGGACGAGCGAGGCAGGGAGAGACGGAGAGAAAAGAGAGAGAGAGAGAGAAAGTTGGAGTTGTGGTGGAGGCGAGGCGTCACTCCCCTCCTGCTCTTTTCCAGTCTTGTTGGTATTTCGGTCTCTGTTGTGTTTTGCATTTAATTTCACCCTGCTTCCTCTCTGATCTCGTCCTGCCCCGCCTCCTCCCGCCACGCCGCTTGTTTTCTCTCTCGTTCTCTCAGGGAAATGTTAATCTGCTGTGTGACTGGACAGTTCAGACATCATTAATATCTTTCAGCGCTAAAAAACAACATTTGGTGGATGCTGTTATCCAACTAAAACCTCCTGAACATCTGCCTCCAGCAGGGCAGCGCCGATCTTAGTGCTGTTCTCCATCCATTAAGCAGGTTTTAGAGCTTATAGCTGCACTAGGCAACAGAGCAGAGCGTCCCATCCCCGCTACCTGAGACCGTAGTTACCCTATTGGTCCAGATTAAAGGGTAATTCTGGGATTTTTCAACCTGGCCTCTATATCCACAAAATCGCCTATCATACCGCAAAGTAGATCCCATAACAATCTGAGCCTGTCAGTGGCAAAATCAAGCACTTTTAGTAGACGTACTTTGACCGCGCCTCTATGCCCCTACAGATTACATTGCAGCCATTGAGCCCCCGTTTCGCGACTGCCGGCTGAGCCGATCTACCGGAGCAACACCGAAACCTTTGGGATCTACTTTGCGGTATGATAGGAGATTTTGTGGATATAGAGGCCAGGTTGAAAAATCCCAGAATTACCCTTTAAACCCTGGCATCCTCCTCCACACAGGAAGTGACCGATCCAGACTTAAAGTGTCTCCTACGCAGCAGCAAGCGGACGTCACCTTATTTCTGGGACTGAAAGTGAAACCTCAGTGAGCTGTTGCTGCCGTTTGGGGTTTTAAAGTGAGAGTTGAGTTGAGAGAGACACTTTAATAGGTTGTCAAGAGTCTCGTAGCTGCAGCATCTTTTTCCCCGAGCATCTGTTCAAAGCTGATTTCTGATCTGGCAACAATCCAATCAGTTTCATACCCAGATGAAATATTGACTATTTAAAAAAAAAAAAAAAAATCTGCTCATACAACATGGGGATGAAAGTAAAGCACTGTGCATCTTTAAATCTCTCCTTATTAGCAAATATGTTTTTGTGTGTATTAACTACTGACGGCTGAAGTTCAGGATGCAGAAATCCTCTGAACGGATGTAAGCAGACACATTCCTGTTTGGATGAAGCGAATCTCTTCAGAGTAATTCAATTCAAATTCAAGAAGCCTCGTAGCAGCTGATAATCTCATCACTGGTACATAATGCATCTTGTCAAAATGTAATTAAATACCTTTTAATGTAATACAGACTGAGACTGTAATATTTTAGAAAAGTTTCATCCCTTATAACTCAATAATTGCTGCTGTGTGACATCGTCTGGTTTCATTAGGTTTTCATCACACTCTCCACACCAGCAGCTTTTACATCATCAAGGCTACAAGGCTTCCTGCGGTCAACTCTCCTGGAAAGAAAATAGTTTGCTTTGTTCAAAGTAAAAAAAAAAAAATGCTGCAATTATTTTCAGGATGTTGCCCCTCGGGATTCATCAGGCAGATGAGCGGGAAGCAGCAGCACAAAGTCGCTGTCTTCCTGCATCACATGCTCTTTAAAACCTCAACAGCTGCTATTGAAGAAGAGAGAGAGCTTTAAGGTGTGTGTGTGTGTGTGTGTGTGTGTGTGTGTGTGTGTGTGAGAGAGAGAATGGGTGGTTGTTGTTTCTTGTTACAATATTGATGTTGCTCTGATAGTTGAGTGTCGAGAGGAAGAAGAAATGGGAAGAAATCAATCTAGAGAATAAAACGGGGTGAGGAGCCTCGTTTGGACCGAGTACATTAAAATATTATTTGGCACTGAAATGAGATTATGAATTGGCAGAGATGGATGCTGACCGGCTCCAGGCTCAGTGCCTACCGTCCAGCCACTGAGAGAGAAACTCAGAAAACCATGGTTACCAAAAAATGAAAAAACACTGCAGCTCAACGTTTGACAGACGGGTGAGAACCAAGTGCACTTTTTCATGCAGTGTGAAAACCGTCATGATGGAATCAGAGCTGCTGGGTGTCGCATTTGAACCATCAATATATCAGTGGTACCTTGGTGGAGATGACTGGTCTCCTCAATCCCACCAGTGGTGTTGTTACTAGTGTTTCGTCACATTAAGACTACATTTCCCATCAGCCCCATTGCTTCCTGTCCCCCCTCCCCCTCCCCGGCGTCTTTGTCTTTCCTGAAGAGGATCAACTTGTTGATTTCTCCATCTTCCTTTCTCTCCTTCCTCCATCTGCCGTCTCCAGAAACTCTTTATCTTTATCTCCGTTAGCGCTGGAAGAACAGCGCCCTCTTCCTGTTTGGTGCCGTAAAGCAATCCAGCAGATTTCCCTCCAAATCGACCCGGTGGACACAAAGTAAAATGAGAGTAGAGGCTGGTAGAGGTTTACAGGCTGGTAGAGGCTGACAGGCTGCTGGTGGTGGTCTGGTTGGTTTACGGTAATTATTCTAATGTCTCAGTATTAACATGGTGATGATTTATGGATGTTAAAATGCTGCACGTTGCACCTTCAGGAGAAAATGAACAATGAAGTGTTTTAACATCACTAATATCACCCTCGTCGTATTAAGTTTCTGACAGTCACGGCGATAAAGCATCTTTGAATTGACTTGAATTACTTATATATTACTTGAAAAGAAAGATGGAGGAGGATGAACACGGAGGAGGAGAAAAAGAGATTATGACAGATAGAGAGAGGGAAGAGAGAGAGAGAGAGAGAGAGAGAGAGAGAGAGAGAGAGAGAGAGAGAGAGAGAGAGATGGAGCAGAGAGGAAAAATGAGAAAACAGTGAAATAATGAGAAGCAGAGGTGGAGAGAGAGACAGGAATGGATGGAGAGAATGGAGAGAGAGCAGAGACAAAAAGAGAGAGAGAGAGAGAGAGAGAGTTGCCTCTGAAGTGACAATCAAAGCTGGCCGGTCCGGTCTGCCGGTCGTTATCTCTGCCGGCGCCACGCCGCCTCCGCAAACCATCCGCTGGCCTCGCTCGCACTCCCAGACAAATTATTACAAATGGTGCTTTCTGCTATGAAAACACAGGACACACACACACACACACACACACACACACACACACACACACACACACACACACACACCCTCACTCAGTCAGGGTCAGGAGGAGTTATGAACAGTGAAATATATCTGGTTGCTTGGGATCTCCGCCCGAGCTGCCTGGTTGAAACGTTACGCTTGCAAGAGAAAATAAACACGTTGTTCTGTTTTCAGACGAAGCAGAACTTCCTGCCACGTGCTGGCCCGGCGCGGGTCCACCGGGAGACGCATGGCATAGTACCGATCTGTTATTGATCGCTGTAGCAGAGCAGGGTGAGGATCAGGCACCGTGGGCTACGTTGGACGGACGGAGAGTTTGATTCGTACGCCAGTGGACTAACCTGGTTCTGGGTCGGCGCCTGGGTAACCCGGGTTCACCTGGGTGAGATGCTGGAAACACCTCACTGCATTATGGGTACATATTGATGGCAACAGAAAACCTGCTACAAACAATCACAAGGAACTGATGTCATCATCCGTCTCCTTATACCCATAATGCCCTGGGTACAGCTACTGTCTAATGTTTTGCACTATCCCTTTAAATCCTGGACGTGTTCCCGTATTGTCGATACGTTCCTGCACCGACATCACCGAGACAAATTCCTCTATTTATTGAACGTGACAGTAAAATGACGGTGATGTTTCCTCTGAGTGTCTGCTGAAGTGCAGCTCGATGAAGGTCTTTTAGTTTGAGTGCAGACTGGAGCGCTAACTGGCTAGCTGGGCGTTCATCATCCTGCCTGCTGCTGATTCTTACCGCACATTTGGCAATGTCGTTCTACTACAGAATATGTTCTTTATATTGTTTCAGGCTGAAGTCTTGCAGTGCTACAAACTCCTGAGTGTTGAGGAAAATCATCAATGTGTCGTGATGAAGTGTAAAGATCTTATGGATGGAAGGCCAGGAGAGACAGATGCTCTCTATTCTGGTTTTTAGAAAGTGGAGATTTCAAGTTGCTTCTTGAGCATTTGTTTATTTTATATGCTGCTCTGGTAATATTGTTAATATTGTTTATATTGATAATATTGTTTCTGATGATCAGTCGTGCCAATAAAGTCTCTCAAAGTGTCTTGAGAGAGACAGGGAAGAACATACAAAGAGAGAGAGAGAAGAAGAGAGATGGAGAACAAAGATGTGTCTAACCATTTATTGTTTTCACCCTGTGAAGCCCTTTGAGACTGCAAACAGATAAATGTGATTTGATTCATACAGGAAGCTGGTCTGTCTGGGTGAGTCCTGGTCTGTCTGGGTGAGTCCTGGTCTGTCTGGGTGAGTCCTGGTCTGTCTGGGTGAGTCCTGGTCTGTCTGGGTGAGTCCTGGACTGTTACCAGACATGTGACACCGTCCTGACTCTCATCCACCAAACACCTCAGCAGTGATGCTCTGCTGCTGGAGAGATGTTCAGATGTTCAGATGTTCAGAAGACTCTCTGAAGCACCAGGAGAATAAGCAGGAAACTGAACTCTCATTTATACACTATATTGCCAAAAGTATTCACTCACCCATCCAAATAATTGAAATCAGGTGTTCCAATCACTTCCATGGCCACGGGTGTATAAAATCAAGCACCAAGGCATGCAGACTGTTTCTACAAACATTTGTGAAAGAATGGGTCGCTCTCAGGAGCTCAGTGAATTCCAGCGTGGTACTGTGATAGGATGCCACCTGTGCAACAAGTGCAGTCGTGAAATTTCCTCGCTCCTAAATATTCCACAGTCAACTGTCAGTGGTATTATAACAAAGTGGAAGCGATTGGGAACGACAGCAACTCAGCCACGAAGTGGTAGGCCACGTAAAATGACGGAGCGGGGTCAGCGGATGCTGAGGCGCATAGTGCGCAGAGGTCGCCAACTTTCTGCAGAGTCAATCGCTACAGACCCCCAAACTTCACGTGGCCTTCAGATTAGCTCAAGAACAGTGCGTAGAGAGCTTCATGGAATGGGTTTCCATGGCCGAGCAGCTGCATCCAAGCCATACATCACCAAGTGCAATGCAAAGCGTCGGATGCAGTGGTGTAAAGCACGCCGCCGCTGGACTCTAGAGCAGTGGAGACGCGTTCTCTGGAGTGACGAATCGTGCTTCACCATCTGGCGATCTGATGGACGAGTCTGGGTTTGGCGGTTGCCAGGAGAACGGTACTTGTCTGACTGCATTGTGCCAAGTGTAAAGTTTGGTGGAGGGGGGATTATGGTGTGGGGTTGTTTTTCAGGAGCTGGGCTTGGCCCCTTAGTTCCAGTGAAAGGAACTCTGAATGCTTCAGCATACCAAGTGATTTTAGACAATTCCATGCTCCCAACTTTGTGGGAACAGTTTGGGGATGGCCCCTTCCTGGTCCAACATGACTGTGCACCAGTGAGTCCTGACCTCAACCCGATCACCTTTGGGATGAATTAGAGCGGAGACTGAGAGCCAGGCCTTCTCGTCCATCATCAGTGTGTGACCTCACAAATGCGCTTCTGGAAGAATGGTCAAAAATTCCCATAAACACACTCCTAAACCTTGTGGAAAGCCTTCCCAGAAGAGTTGAAGCTGTTATAGCTGCAAAGGGTGGACCGACGTCATATAAACCCTATGGATTAAGAATGGGATGTCACTTAAGTTCATATGCGAGTCAAGGCAGGTGAGCCAATACTTTTGGCAATATAGTGTAGCAATGATGAGTTCAAGTGCTGCAGTTCTGCAGAGTAGCACTGTTTGAGTAATTTTGAAACATTTTGCAAAAAATAAAATGCTCAGCCCAGAAATCCAGAGCATGTGTCTGCAGCGATGCTCACTACAACAGACAGAAAGGCAGGAGAGGAAAGTTAACGTGCCAGCAGGACGCTTTATTTGCAACCGCACAATAACCTGACCCGACACCTCCCCTCCGTCCCAGCACACAATAACCCGACCCGACACCTCCCCTCCGTCCCAGCAGGTGGCGCACCAAACCTGCCGGCCCGCCAGGCTTCCAGGAGCATCCCGGTCCGACCCCGGCTCTTCCAGGCTGCGTCCTCCGCGGACCTTGGTGGGTCGTCGCTGCTGGACTCGTTCTCTCTCGCCGCTCCACAGTCCGACTCGATCCTGCCGATCTCCTGTCGACCTCATGCACTCGGTCAGGATCTCACTCTGACGCTCTCACACTCTCTCATGCACACACAGGTTAAAAGGTGTCCGGCTGCAATCGGCCTTAATTGGCTGCAGGATCCAGAGAGAGTCAGTCCACTGACTCAACTCTCTCCTGGATCCAGTCTACGTCTCATCCTCAACTCTCTCCTGGATCCAGCCTACATCTCATCCTCAACTCTCTCCTGGATCCAGCCACCTCACCCTCAACTCTCTCTTGGATCCAGTCTACGACTCACCCTCAACTCTCTCCTGGATCCAGCCAACTCAACCTCAACTCTCTCCTGGATCCAGCCGACTCACCCTCAACTCTCTCCTGGATCCAGTTTACTTCTCACCCTGAACTCTCTCCTGGATCCAGACTACGTCTCACCCTCAACTCTCTCCTAGATCCAGTCTACGCCTCACCCTCAACTCTCTCCTGGATCCAGCCGCCTCACCCACACCCTCCCCCAGTCTCCCAGTCTCCAGTGCCGTTGTTGAATACATTTGTTTTAGTACCTATTGGTGTGACTGCATACCCCGGTGGTGAGGTGGGTGGGGGGTGTAATTGGCACTTCCCCACCTGGAGAGAATGGCACCAGCCGCCACTGCACCACCCTGAAGAAAATAAATGTTGGTGCTGTGAAGTGTAGAGAGCCATACTGCTACAGGAACACAGTCACGTAACAAGACGACACAATGAGAGGACAGACGGAACGAGAGGAGGCTGGAAAGCCATTACGCCAGCGAGCCGAGAGCCATTTAGGGGGAATCAGGAAAGATGAAAGTTTGGACGCTCTCTTTCCTCCCTGTCTGCTCCAACTTCTACTGCACCACCTGTTTGGGTAGTTAGGATACAACACCATGCAATCTATCGTTCTGGGGGAAATTCAGTTTTTCGGGCCAGCAGCAAAACAACCGTGCACGGCAAAATCCAACATCCAACACAGTCACAGTGTTTGACATGTTGAAGGAAAACACTGAGTTTTTAGGATCATGTGTACTTAACGTTTTTGTTTTATTTGTTTAATTTT
>JAXDDW010000116.1:15000-17500 GCA_034670385.1 Hoplostethus mediterraneus | reverse complement strand
CCCGCTCTCCGCCGCTCGTCACCCCCAATCCCCCCATCCACCCTCCCCCCACACCCCCGCCCTCCACCCCCCCTCCGACACCTCATCCCCAGTCCACCCCCCGTCCCCCCTCCCCCTCCCCCCCCCCGACCCCCCCCCCTTCCCCCCCCCCCCCGCCCAACTCAACCCCGCTCTCAGCGCCCCCCCTCACACCCCCCCCCCTCACCTCCCTCCCCTCCGACACTCCCTCCACCCCTACCTTCAACCTCCCCCCCCCGCCTACCCTCCCCCCCCTCCGCCCACACCTCACAAACCACAACAAACCTCCTTTCCAACCTCCCCTCACCACCTCAACCCACCCACTACCCCCACCCAAGACAACCAGACAAAATCCCAAGACCAATAAAAAAGACAAAAAGAGAAAGAAACAACAATGAAACACAAAAAAAATAGAAAAAAAAAAAAAGAAAAGACAAAAAAAGAAACAAAAAAAGATAAGGACCAAGAACAAAAAAGAAGAAATAAAAAGAAAAAAAAAAAAAAACAAAAAAAAAAACAAGAAAATAGACAAAAAAAAAAAAAAAAGATAAAAATAAAGAAAAAAAAAAAAAAAAACAAGAAAAAAGAACAAAAACAAAAAAAGACAAAAAAGAAAAAAAAAAGAAAAAAGATAAAAAAAACAAAAAAAAAAAGAAGAAAAAAAAAAAAAAAAAAAAGAATAAAAAAAAAAAAAAAAACAAAAGAAAGAAAAAAAAAGAAAAAAAAAAAAAAAGAAAAAAAAAATAAAAGAAAAAAAAAAAAAGAAAAAAAAAAAAAAAAAAAGTAAAAAAAGAACAAGACAAAATACAAAAAAAAGAAAAAAAAAGAAAAAACAGAAAAGAAAAAAAAAAGAAAATGAAAAAAAAAAAAAGAAAAAAAGAATAAATAAAAAATAAACGAAAAAAAAAAAAAAAAAAAAAAAGAAAAAAAAAAAAAAAAAAAAAAAAAAAAAAAAAAAAAAAAAAAAAAAAAAAAAAAAAAAAAAAAAAGAAAAAAAAAAAAAAAAAAAAAAAAAAAAAAAGAAAAAAAAAAAAAAAAAAAAAAAAAAAAAAAAAAAAAAAAAAAAAAAAAAAAAAAGAAAAAAAAAAAAAAAAAAAAAAAAAAAAAAAAAAAGAAAAAAAAAAAAAAAAAAAAAAAAAAAAAAAAAAAAAAAAAGAAAAAAAAAAAAAAAAAAAAAAAAAAAAAAAAAAAAAAAAAAAAAAAAAAAAAAAAAAAAAAAAAAAAAAAAAAAAAAAAAAAAAAAAAAAAAAAGAAAAAAAAAAAAAAAAAAAAAAAAAAAAAGAAAAAAAAAAAAAAAAAAAAAAAAAAAAAAAAAAAAAAAAAAAAAAGAAAAAAAAAAAAAAAAAAAAAAAAAAAAAAAAAAAAAAAAAAAAAAAAAAAAAAAAAAAAAAAAAAAAAAAAAAAAAAAAAAAAAAAAAAAAAAAAAAAAAAAAAAAAAAAAAAAAAAAAAAAAAAAAAAAAAAAAGAAAAAAAAAAAAAAAAAAAAAAAAAAAAAAAAAAAAAAAAAAAAAAAAAAAAAAAAAAAAAAAAAAGAAAAAAAAAAAAAAAAAAAGAAAAAAAAAAAAAAAAAAAAAAAAAAAAAAAAAAAAAAAAAGAAAAAAAAAAAAAAAAAAAAAAAGAAAAAAAAAAAAAAAAAAAAAAAAAAAAGAAAAAAAAAAAAAAAAAAAAAAAAAAAAAAAAAAAAAAAAAAAAAAAGAAAAAAAAAAAAAAAAAAAAAAAAAAAAAAGAAAAAAAAAAAAAAAAAAAAAAAAAAAAAAAAAAAAAAAAAAAAAAAAAAAAAAAAAAAAAAAAAAAAAAAAAAAAAAAAAAAGAAAAAAAAAAAAAAAAAAAAAAAAAAAAAAAAAAAAAAAAAAAAAAAAAAAAAAGAAAAAAAAAAAAAAAAAAAAAAAAAAAAAAAAAAAAAAAAAAAAAAAAAAAAAAAAAAAAAAAAAAAAAAAAAAAAAAAAAAAAAAAAAAAAAAAAAAAAAAAAAAAAAGAAAAAAAAAAAAAAAAAAAAAAAAAAAAAAAAAGAAAAAAAAAAAAAAAAAAAAAAAAAAAAAAAAGAAAAAAAAAAAAAAAAAAAAAAAAAAGAAAAAAAAAAAAAAAAAAAGAAAAAAAAAAAAAAAAAAAAAAAAAAGAAAAAAAAAAAAAAAAAAAAAAAAAAGAAAAAAAAAAAAAAAAAAAAAAAAAAAAAAAAAAAAAAAAAAAGAAAAAAAAAAAAAAAAAAAAAAAAAAAAAAAAAAAAAAAAAAAAAAAAAAAAAAAAAAAAAAAAAAAAAAAAAAAAAAAAAAAAAAAAAAAAAAAAAAAAAGAAAAAAAAAAAAAAAAAAAAAAAAAAAAAAAAAAGAAAAAAAAAAAAAAAAAAAAAAAAAAAAAAAAAAAAAAAAAAAAAAAAAAAAAAAAAAAAAAAAAAAAAAAAAAAAAAAAAAAAAAAAAAAAAAAAAAAAAAAAAAAAAAAAAAAAAAAAAAAAAAAAAAAAAAAAAAAAAAAAAAAGAAAAAAAAA